>PVJN01029091.1:0-26702 GCA_004026805.1 Lasiurus borealis | reverse complement strand
CTTTCTTCTTTGTGGGCATATGCCAGCATCTCCACTTTCTAGCAGGGGTAGGGATTCAGGAGATAGCTCATCTCCAAATTCTTCCGTTATGTTAGAGATTTAACCACTGACAATCTGGACGCTGCTCTCTGGAAAATAAGAGTTTTACAGTATAAATGCAAACAGGCTCTTTAGCCTGCTGTGGACTATTCCTAAAGCCGGAAGAGTGCCATCACTGAGTGGTGCCTTCGGTGCTCTCATGTTCTCAGCGGTATACTGTTCTCCTTGATCTCTGCTTCAGATGCCACTGGCACCAATTTTTAAAGCACACTGTTTTTGTTTGTTTTGTTTTTGCTAGTTTTGTGTGTGTGTGTGTTTTGTCTTTGTTTTTTTTAACATTGTTTCCTTTTCTGCCATCCCAACTTTTGGTTCTCTTACTTTTTTTCTCTCTAAAGATCTAATTCAAAGAAGCCTTCAAACAAATGCCTTCATTTCCCTTTGACCTAAAGCCAATTTGTTTTCTCAATTACCTCCATGCTTAATGAATTCAATGTTCACACACTTCTTCCACACACTGTTTGGAATTCCTTACAACTAGTTTCTGAGCACCTCGCTGCACATGAGTCCTGCTGCTGTCAAAAAGTCCTAGCTTCTGGAGGAAAAAAGAAAGCCTGCAATTATCCCGAAAAGGATCTCTGAGGCACTATCTCCCAGCATCCTCACCAGAACCCAGAGCTCAGCTGCTAGACCCACGTTTCCTGGACCCTGGACGAAGCTAATAAATTCTTCTTCCATTAACATCCATGTGAACTTGCTTTCTTAAGGGCTTCACTGAGGATTAGATTTTATGAGAAAAATTTTTTTTCCAATTTCCCCAAACCTAATATGTTTTCATGAGGGCATAGAAAGCCAACCTTTTTAAAGGAAAATTGTGCTTTCCCACAGAGTCTACACATCACTGGCAGATCAGGTCCTGGACCTGCCCAACCTTTGCTACTTGATATCCCTGCTCTGACACAGAGATTTAAAATGGACATTATAAAAACCATCCTCTCTGCAGTTTTCTACTTTAAGAATAATGAACTTTGCCGTGGCTGGTATGGCTCGGTGGTTGAGCGCTGACGGATGAACCAGGAAGGAGTTCACGGTTTCTGGTCAGGGGCACATGCCCACAGTTGTTGGCTCAATCTCTAGTGGGGGGTGTTCATGAGGCAGCCAATCAGTGATTTTCTCTCATCACGGATGTTTCTAATTCTCTGTTCCTGTCCCTTCCTCTTTGAAATCAATGAAAATATATTTAGAAAAATGCCGAACATCTCTTATTTCCTAAAAACAGTTTTAGGTAGGAAAAAAGTATAACATTAATAGTTCCCTATTAATGTAAGAAAGGCACAAGTTTAGTCTCAAGTTTTAGAAGTGATAATATTTTCATACTGTCTAAAACTAGAAGTACATTTTCACCAATCTCTGAAAACTACTAGGATTTGCCAGAGAATTTACAGGGCACTGTAGGCAGCACATCACAGTACGAATAAACATTGTAATTGTTCTGCATGGCTAAGAAGAGAGGGTGCCCAGTTCTCACAGTGTTCCAATTGAGAACTGAGAGAAGGGTGGAGAGCCTCTATCTGAGATCAGAGGTCACCCCTCTCTTAAAAATCTGTGCAACCTAAACGTGGATGTGGCAACCAGTACCTCCTTTAGAGTGCACCTGTTGACCTCAGACCCACTCAGCTCCTCTGTATGACTTCTTTCCCTCCGTAAACTAACTTCCGACCTTGACTTCACGAAATCATCTTAAAGTCTGATGTGACCCATCGAACCTCTGAAAGCTAGATTCACGGTTTCAGCCCCTTGAACGTTCTCTGCTCTCCTTAGGCCTTAAAGCTGGTGTGGTCACCTTTCTCTTACTACCTGTGGTAGTTAATTTTATGTCTCCACTCTGAGTGGGGCATGGATGCCTGGAGAGCTGGTTAAACATTATTCTAGATGTGTCTGTGAGGATGTTTTCAGATGAGATTAGCATTTGAATCCCGTAGGGAGAGCAAAACAGATGGTCCTCCCCAAACTTGGTGGGACACCTCCCAATGCACCGCGGGCCCCACCAGAACCACCAGGACAAAAAGGGTGAGGGAGGAAGGAGCCCCTCTCTCTGCCTGACTGTTGAGCTGAGACACTGGATTTACTCCATCAATTTTCCTGGTTCTCAGGCCTGTGGACTCACACAGGAGCCACTTGCCTGGCTTCCTGAGTCTCCAGTTTGCAGACAATAGTGGTGGGATTTCTCAGCCTACATAATCCTGGAACCCTTTTTAAAAAATAAATTGTATCCAAATCTCTGACTCATTCTGTTTTTTTTTTCTGCAGGACTCTGACTAATACACTTCTCTTCATATTATCTTCACCAAAGAGTTTGCACCCCACATGTTTGCATGTTCAATATCTTGCTATGGTTCCCCATTAAAACTCTGTTGGGAAGTATTTTTAAAAATGTGATAAAAACTAAGAAACAACCCTCACCTAGTAAATTTTAAAACAGAACTTTTTGATCTCTTCTTTTTACAAATATGGTATAGCACATCATTAGGACAATTACATAATTCACAGATTTTAGTGTCTGTCCACCATTTTTTTTCCCAAAACAGGCATTTAGCACACTCCTGAAGTTCAAATAATCCAAGTAATAACAGTAAGCGCAGTAATAACAGTAAACAGATCCTTTAAGCACAAAGCATTTCAACCCACAAGAACACACCTAAAATAATTCCCTGTAAGAGCTATGTAAACATCTGCATCAATCTCATCCTATCACATCACTATGTACTTAGCAACTGAGCGTCTATTCTAAGCACATGACTTCTACTGCTTGCATTGTAACAGATGATGTTCTCTATGTAAGATTATGTTGCTATGGCATCGGTAAACCCTGACATTATGAATCCTCCTGTTTACCGTTTATTATATGTTCATATTTATAATAAACGTAAATTAAATATCAGTACGAAAAGTAATAATTTAATTTTTTCTTAAGTGTACAAACCCAGAATTTTAACCAATCCATGGGGATTCCCAGAATATATTAGTAGACTTTGCAGTGTTACCACCATATTTCTGCAGTTCATTAATATGTACCAAAAAATGAATATAAAAATGTAAATGGCAATATTTCCATTTCAACTAGGGTCATACACAGCGTTAGTTTATTTTGCAGTATAATAAGTAAATCTTTGACTTGGGTGGGATAAATTACACAAAGCTGAAGAAATTTGCCAATCCTTTTAAATTAGATTATCTCAGGCTATTTCCAAATCCCCAACAGTGAAACAGACTTATGCATTCTGCATGTATGAACTTGGCTGACAACAAAAATTTGCATTAAGACATCTTCTCTCTATGAGGCCAAGTTTTCTTTTTCTTCATTAGTTTCTATGAATTAATATTCCAAAGTCTCTGATTCCAAAAGATTGTGTCCTCCAACTTTTGTAATATCAAAGTTATTTAAGCTAAACCTCAAAGGAGATAGGCTTAGAGAAGAGGAACAAGTAAACAAATTAGATGAGAATCAATGGTTTGTAGATTAGAAAACCCTGCTTCTCTCATTGCCTGAATAAGATAAAATGCTCACTAAACAGCTCCACCTCAGAGAAAAGATCATAAAATAATTTTCCATTTACATATTCATTTCCAATTGCCACTGTAACAAATTTGCCACAAACTTGGTGGCTTAAAACAATAAGCATTTTTTTTTCTTTGACAGTTCTGAAACCAGAAGTCCAAAAGCAGTATCACTGGGTCAAAATCAAGGTACCACTCCAGAGGCACTAAAGAAGCATCGGGTCCTCGCATCTTCCTGCTTCTGGTGTCTGTTAGCTTGCCTTGACTTGTGTCATCTCAGTCCACACAATGCCTCTGTAGTCACATTACCCCCTGGTCCTTTGCAGGGCAAATATTCCCTTGCTCTCTCATAAAATAAATGGGATTAATTGTCCAGCTGGAGTGGCTAAGTGGATGAGCATTGACCTGTGAACCAGGAGGTTGTGGTTAGATTCCCGGTCAGGGCACATGCCCAGGTTGCAGGCTGGATCCCTAGTGTAGGGCATGCAGGAAGCATCTGATCAATGATTCTCTCTCATCATTGATGTTTCTATCTCTATCCCCTTTCCCTCCCTCTCTGAAATCAATAAAAATATATTAAAAAGTAAAATAAAAATACGTATGATTAGATTTAAGGCTCACCTACTTAATCCAGGATAATCTCCCTAAATCAAGATTCTTGGCTTATTCATATTTGCAAATACTCTTCTTTGTTATGAAATAATATGTACAGGTTCCAAGGATTAGGACTTGATATGTCTGGGTGATCATTATTCAGCTTACTAAAATCTATGTGCCTTCCAACATGTTTTAAGTAATAGTTTTCAAGGTGCATGCTTTAGGTAATCAAGACAGAGAGAGAGAGAGAGAGAGAGAGAGAGAGAGGCCAAAGTGATGATGTTGAGTGGCAAAGACAACAGAAGACAGTCTCATTTGACACGTGACAGATTTTGTAGCCATCTCTACTCTTCATTCCCACTTTTACTTCTTTTTATTGCTAACAGACCCTTTCCTCATTCTTTACAAACTCATACACATAGTCGCTGAAGAAAGCTCTGCAATTTGCTTAAACAATGTACTTTTATTTTTTGCATTTTACTAGCATGATCTTTCTTTTAAATCAAGTAAGAACACAATTCTATCATAATAACTGCTTCTCGATAGCTGAAGGGCTACATTTGGGTAAGGGATGAGAATCAGTCCTGTAATTCAGCGTTTCTCAACATGTGGGTCGCGACCCCTTTGGGGGGTCAAATGACCCTTTCACAGGGGTCGCCTAAGACCATCGGAAAATGCAGATATTTACATCACGATGCATAAGAGTAGCAAAATTTCATAGTTGGGGGTCACCACCACATGCAAGGGTCACCGCCTTAGGAAGGTTGAGAACCACTGCTGTAATCCAATGTTATTTTCACAAAGCGCTTACTATAACTCCAGACACCCAAGCCCCCAGTTTCTCTTCCTTCTTCATGTGTTCCAAGCTTATATGCATCTTCAACCTTTAATGGGGCCGCTGTCCTGCCCCCAAAATCTGCTCTTCTGCAAGTCTATTTCCTTCAATGTCTACCCCAAATCTATCTTTCCCATGAAGCTTTCACCACTTGCACTGAGAAATATTCTCCCTTCTTATGTCAGAATCTCATGGTCTTTTAAAAATAATAGTCTTAATTATTCATCATTTTATACTTAGTTAAATATATGTAGATTGTCCTTACTACACTGTAAGCTCCTTAAAAGCAAAAGCTGTCTTCCTCAGAATTGATGCTCTCTGCCCTGATCCCCAGCCATTAACATCTTGCATCGACTTCCACAAAGCCAAGCCTCAATAACTGTTCAATTAATTAAGGTTTTCCTTTACTTTGGGCAAAGTATTTCTGACTCTTTGACTCTGCTTCCCTTCAAATTATAAAGGAAAGAGATTACCTCTTCTAATTCCTGGTTGAAAAATAGTTATAAGACACAGTATAGACTTATTTTCTGAGTCTGAATTCCTGAAGAGGGACAAGCTTTATACTTGAAATTACTATTTTAAAGAACTTCCTAGAGTGAAAATTCCTCTTTCAACGAGGAAAAATAACTGTGAAAATAGTACTTTATAGCATATGCCTTAGTCTTTTAAATAATAGCATGTCTTTGGAAAACTAAACCATTTTAAAGTATATATCCAAATAGTATGTCTTGTTTTTATTATAATATTTCAAAATATAGATCAGAGATAAGTTTTTTTTTTTTTTGTCCAAGCCAAGAAGAATAGATTTGTTTGTTGAACAAATAATGAATGCTTTTACGATGACAGGTGCTGGGTAGATGTGAGGGATATCCCCAGCTTAGAGAAGATGAAAAACGACAGTAAACAACATTTTACAAAACTAATTTTGATCAATCCTCTCACATAAAAAAATAGGATATTATGAGACACATAAAAGGAGACTCTAATCTGGTTTGGGGAGTGAGGAAAGTTTAATTATGCTGAGGCCTAAAGGGTGTGTGCTTTTGAGAAAGATGCTGACTGAGTACATATCGCAGTCTTTGGGCTGTGAGTCTGAAAACAGGTTTGAAGTGAGACAAACAGGTGTGCAAGCCATCCTGGTATACAGAACGTGAGTGCAGCTACAGTGAAATCTTACAGCTGAAGTCCAAGTAAGGAAAGGGGGCCCGCATCCAAGTCCTGAGTAGTAGTTAAAAATGAAGGCAGCATTGGAGGTGAGGGTTTCAGACAGCTGCAGAGGCCTGCTTGCAACAACTAATTAAAGACCGCTTAGTGGCTCAGGAGTGCGAAGTGCCTCCAGGCCATACTTGAAAGTCAGGTTACAATCAGATAATGCAGGGCTTTGCAGACTGAACTGAAGATGTTAAAGTGTATTAAGAGCTTTTGGATATTACCACAGCATTTTAAATGTGGCATAATCAGATTTGTATTTTTAAATGCTCCCTCTGGCTGTCATAGGGAGCATCGGTAGGAAGATGGCGAAGGCAGATGTGGGAGGACCAGGTGCAGTGGTAAATGTGGCTTTAGAAATGGAGAAGAGCAGAGAGAGCCAGAAGTCTGGACAGTGAAATCGATATTACTCACGAATGGCCAGGCAGGGGATGGTAGGAAGAGAGAGGAGCTGCTCAGTAAATGGCAAGAATATAAACTGAGACAAAGAACACTAAAATGGGGTTGGGGGGGGGAGGGAGAGGAGGTTGGTTTTGAAATTCTGAGTTTGACATGCCAGGGAGAACAAGATACAGTATAGCAATTATAGGACTGGAACTCGGGAGAGATATCTGAGAGAAGAGAAGCAGATGTGCAAGCCATCCTGGTTTAGAACATGGTTGCAGCTATAGTGAAATCTCACAGAGCAAATATAAGATTAGAAGATCCAAGTCCCGAGAAGCTCTAAAGGAGGAGTAACAGCTAGCAAACACACTAAGAAAGTGTGGGAAAGAAGGAAGGGAGAAAGGAAGGGAAGGAGGGAGGGCCATGCTAGTTGGTATTATGGAAGAAGCCAAGAAAAGCAAAACTCATGGCCTAGTCCTATTCTAAGTTTGGATAAACAGGATAAATGTTTACCCAAAAGAGTATTTTTTAAGTCCAAGAACAAAAGGGCCAAGAACATGTCTATTTGCAAATTTTGAACTTGTACCAAGTACTTAAGTTCTTTGTTAAGTGAAAAAAAGTGTGTGTGTGTGTATATCAGTAAAATATGTATTTATTTTAAGTGAAAAAAGTATATGTATAATTTATTCAATGCATGATATGTAATTTGTTCATGCATTGAATAAATTACTAAGCGTGATATCTCTAAAGTCTATAATCCACTTGAAAATACCAACTAGCTATCTGTAATACTGGCAACAATAAAAAATATATTTAAAAATTGCGGAGACCGGTTTGGCTCAGTGGATAGAGCGTCGGCCTGCGGACTGAGGGGTCCCCGGGTTTGATTCTGGTCAGGGGCATGTACCTTGCTTGTTGACACATCTCCACTGTGGGGTGTGCAGGAGGCAGCTGATCAATGGCTCTCTCTCTCATCGATGTTTCTGACTTTCTATCCCTCTCCCTTCCTCTCTGTGAAAAATCAATAAAGTATATTAAAAAAAATATATATATATATATTTAAAAATGAAAAAAATAACAACTAAAAATTGACATGAGGCATTTTGGAGGGACAAAGTTGATAAAGCAATGACATCTGTAGTTCTCCAAAAGTTTATGGTCCATGAAAATTTCATCTACATATGTAATTTTCTATTATGATGAAAATCTTATATGTCCAGCTTGGATATTTACAAAATATCTCTTCTAAAGAGCTTAGGGCTTAATCACAAGGAACAACAGCAGCCTGTAATTACTGGAATTGTGGAGTAAGTCTACAGGTTTGTTTGGCTGTTGGCAACAGCAGCCGAAGGGCCAGAGATATTGTGTAATCTGTAAAAACACCGTTTTACATATCAGAGAGGCAGCAGGAAAAATCTGAGTCAGGAAATTGCTATGTAATCTGGGGCAGTTTTCTAAACTCTAAAATGGGATAAATAATTCCTGCTTTCTAGGTGTGTCTTGAAGATTACAGAATACATATTTAAAGAACCTGGAAGTACTTGGCACATAGCAGGAACTTAATATTCAGTTAATATTAATTTTAACTTAATATTAGGGAGTAAAATATTTAATGCATCCCATTATATATTTTGGCAGGACTACATAATTTTGAAAAAGATTGTAAGCGTATTTTTTGTATAGAGTGGCTCATAAAAATCCTTTCTGATAGTTTTAAAAATGGAATAGGAAAGGATTCAGTCATGGAAGAGGAGGTTCTTATTCACTTTATGTTATTTTCTTTTCCACTGCAACACGTAGACATGTTCTCCCACTGAAATTGTGGCTGACCCAACACTCTAACCAGTGCCCCATTTCGTTAATTCATTCTGTATTTGTCAGTTCATTTAACAAATATTTTTTGAGCACCTGCTGAGATAGCTGCTGAGGGGAGATTCAAGTCTCATCCCAGCTCTGCACTTATGGAACCTGAAGACTAGAAGGGGAGACATTAAACAAAACAAAACAAAAAAATGTTATGTCTCCCCTTCTAGTCTTCAGGTGCCACAAAAGAAAAAGACAGTTCACTTTTTTCCCCAGACTTGACATATATTTCACAGTGGGTTCTTAATGGACTTCACCAATTACCTGGAGATTTATAATTACTTTTCTAGCCCCATTCATGTATACAGCTAAAACACTTGCACTAGCAAGAGAAGAAAATACCTACTATGATGTGACACATATTTTCACTCATTCATCACTTCTTAGAAGAGTGAAAATATCATTTCCTTTAAAAGCATGCTTCCTTCTAGACAAAATTGGGTGTTTATTTCATAAACAGAAAATTATTTCCTGGCTACTCATTAGTTTACTCCACTCATTTCTACCCACCAGCAGCCATCATGTGTGGTTTTACTAAAACCAAACTACTGCTCTGTTTAATAGCCTACAAAACTTTAAGGAAAAGAAAAATGTAAACTCAATTAAATACGTTATTTATAACAGTATCTAGCCAGTTAAAGTGAAAACAAAATATGGAAAAAGCTCATCATATATAGTAATAACTATAAATAACTACAATTGCTGGGAATATGGCAGATATTTATGCAAGGATTTGATAAGAAAAATAAAAAAAGCAAAAGTTATAATAGTTGTTTTAGGATATTGTTTCAAAACATTTTATATGTTGCTATATTGTTTTACCCATTTTTAAAACAGAGTAGAAAAATGAAACGTTAAACCACTGTTGATAGCTGGCCCTTGTTTGCTCTTTAAGATAAAGTTTAATCCCAAGTCTTACAGTTTTTCCATAACCATGTATCAACATATCTGTTAGCCCAACTTCTCACTAATCTCTCACGTTTCCCTGAACATTCCATTAAGTTTCATGTCTACATACCTTTGCTCATTCTGTTCCTTATTCTCCTGGTCCTTCCTACCAGCTGATCTCAGGTTCATTTTGTATGGAATTCTGTTTTAAATCTTAGTCCTCTGTATCACAATTATCAGCTCATCTGTTGTCAGGCTATCTCATTGTTCATAACTCCTTTTGCACATGAGCCACATCATATTTATTTTTATTTTCTCAGAGTGCAACAAAATTATATTAATTAAATATTCGTATTCAACAAAAATTACATTAATTCTACAATATATATTCATTGAATATTCAACATTATGTTAATTAAATATTCTTGTGCAATTTCATGTCAGAACATTTTTGGTTGATGTGATGCTTTCATAGTTCCCAATTTCAGGTTAAGATGTCAAAATGGATTCCTCTCTGACATCAAAATGTGCCAATTTCCTAAGTCTTCAGTGAGCTAAGAATTCAGATTTAGAGTTAGGTTAGAATTGTGCTGTGGAAAGCCACCGCTTGCTAATACTGTCAGTGCACCAAGGAACACAGAAGGCTGATGGACCTTGGGTGTTAGCTGGGCTGACACTAAGCACCATCTATTGAGATAGTGGTGGCTCAAGTCAATTCCCTAACCTGATAATCCTTTTACTGTTTACCAAACTATACCTTTGATACGCCCGTATGTATTGCTAAAGGGAAAATGTGTATTCAAGTAAATAAAAAGCAGACCTGCCAGAGGTCAGTGTGCTCTTCAGGAAAGAGACACTCCATGGCCCCAATGCCTTCTAAATTCATATTTCTTACATAGCATTTTCATTTGCGTGCTGGGCCCTTCCTTCAGATGCTGAACAGTTATCCTTATTTCACTGTGAAGACTTGGCCACAGGGAGGTCAAATTTCTTTGTCCACTCTTCAAAATATTTGTGAGCATCATGTTCCAGATGAGGGTGAAAGCTTAAAGATGACAATATCTGTGCTCTTGGATTTATCACTGCCTTAGGTTAGGATCCCTGGAAGCAGAGCTGATACCAGGATTCAGATGCACATACTTATTCTCAGGAGCAAAGCAGCAAAGGAAGCAGAATAAGATGAGGAAAGGAGCGAAGTAAGAAAGTGATCCCAGCACATACCTGCCGCCAGTCTGATCTTTTGGGGAAGCTCTGGAGCATAAACTGCCCCAAAGACAACCTGACCTTGAAATGAGGGGGTTAGCTTTTTGTGCTCTCATGTCAGTTAGTCATTGGCTATAAGCTAGTAGTGGGCTTGGGAGGTGGGTGCATAAGACTCTGGGCAAAGAAATGCTTTTCAGCTCAAAGTGATTCTAGAGAAAAGAGGAGAGATGTGAGCCATTAGCAAAACACAGAAACTAGAAAACAGGTTCACAAGCTCCGGAAAAGGAATCGAGTCAGAACACCAAAACGGACGAGAGTTACACCAAAGCACACCCTCCAAGAGACAGCGTAATTGCCTCTTCAGAAAAAGAAACTTAAAGCTAAAACAAAACAAAGAATATAATGCAGCAAGACATCTAGAAAGATACACATCAGAAGATTTCTAACTTCACCAGCAGTGTTTCCAGCTCACCCGGTAGCTGCTCATATTCATTGACATATCCTGACATTATCAGTGGAAGGTCCTTAAAACCCGATTCTTCCACTGGGTGACTGTGACATGTTAGACACAGGTGTTTCTTAGCTCCTGTTTCTAGCTGTGCATCTTGAAATTGCTTTCCTGGATTATTTTAATCTTATCAAAGCCTTCATATGTGTGACTCAAACTGAAAAAGGAAGGTTGTTTTTTCTTACTTCCACAGAATAAGTCTTACATGGCTGATCAGATAGCAGCTGAATTATTCTCTTAAAAGCAGCTCATTCTCTGCACAAAGCATGTACACATCAGGTTTGCTTTTTATTTCTTGGAGTCAGAAATCATGTTCAAGAAGAATCATGAGCTGACATAAAAAGAATTCTCCTCAAAAATAAAAAATGTCATTTGCTACAGGCTATACTAAACTTTTCACATAAAAATTGTTGGGAACATCTGAACACTGCATGATGGAGTCCAGCATTCATTTCTTCTCCTCCAACAAATATTTATTTAGATACTTACTAGGTCCAAAGAGATACACTAAAAGATGAGGCAGATAAGATAAAATGTCAAGTTTGGAAGAGATATTAGACAGCATGATATCAATCAAACTTTTCATAGCAGGGGACATTTTTAAAATACTGAAGCCCGGCCAGTGTGGCTCACTGGTTGAGTGTTGACCCAGGAACCAAGAGGGTGCAGTTGGATTCCTGGTAAGGATACATGACCAGGTTGTGGGCTTGAAACCCTGAAGAGGTGTACAGGAGGCAACCAACCAATAATTTTTCTCTCTCATCCATATTTCTATCTTTCTCTCCCTTCCTCTATCTCCAAAAATCAATAAAAAACATATTAAAAATATTTAAAAACCCTATGTGAACTAAATGAGAGAGCAGACACAGTAGCTGAAGCAGAGATAAGGAACTTAAGCCTTGGATGTTCTGATGTTACCTTGCCTGAGAAGGACTCAGAGTATGGGATTTATAGTTTAGGTAATCTAGACTGTGGTCAGTGATTTTGCTAAGGCCACACCACTGGTTTGTAGAACCCAGGTCATCTGGTTCCAAGACCGGTATATTTTCTTTCACACCGCAGCTAAAGATACAGTTCCTGCCCTCTGAAACTTGGCACCTTGTTCAGAAACAAAATAAATGTACAAAACAATACAGGCTGTATAACATTAGTGCTATATAAATGCTATAGAGTAAAAGCTGAAAATTCTAAAGAGGGTGAGATGTGAAATTGAGCTGCCTGAGTCATCTTGAGAAATTAATGAAGTAATCTCAATGTCTGTGTCACATTAATGAATGTCCTATATAAGAACAAACTATGGCAAGTACCTTTTTTGTGTGTGTGGGGAGGGACTGGTGATTACGTGTGACAACTAATGCGAGAATGCCACATAAGCCAGACTTTGATTCTGTTTTAAAAAAATTATCTGCTCCCGTCCCCTAATAACTTACCACCGAATTGTTCTTGAAATCAAATTGAATTTGGCCTTCTTTTCTCTTATTTTTAAAATATTTCCTTTATCTCTTAATAAGTAAATTTTGAATTAAGGTAGCTTAAACACTAAAATGTAAAACGACAAAGCCAAAGAGATGTATCACTCCATACTTTAAGTCTTTCCTTATACAGGCATAGCGCCTTCTCTGAATCAACAAACTCAATCTCATGCCCCCTCCCCAGCTTTCTGCATGCTCACTCTGGCAGCAGTTGTAAGAACAAGAGTTTCCTGAGGAAGACGCCATCATTGGAACAGTTCGAGCGCTTCTGGTTTGTTATACCTGCTCTGGTCTCATAATCCTGTCTGACTCTGACCTCTGATCTTCTTCCTAATTTCCAGCTTCTACACCGGGCAGACTTACAGAGAGGTCCCTCTGGCTGCTGCCTCTCACTCTTTTCCTGGTGAAATTTAAGCTCTGGCTCCAGACCTCATTTTCCCTTCCAAGTCCATGGGGGAGGGGGGGGTTGGTTCCTGCCCCACCCGACCCCCTGCTTCTGGGCTCTGCGCTGTGTTATTCAGCCTCCTGTGGTTTTCCTCCTTGTGGCTTCTGGCTCTCCGTGACCGATCATGCTGGCTCCCCCAAGCTCAGCCAGTCACTTCATCCAGACCCAGACAGAAGAGGCACTGTTTTTGGAAAGGCCATGGCTCTAATAGCTTCACCAGGTCAAACTTCTGGAAGAGTAATTCTAAACTCTAATTATAATCCAAGAAATTTACAAGTAAATAGATCAGTCATTATTTATAATGTCTTACTTGTCCATAAGCTGAATATAACTAGACAGGGGGAAAAAAATCAAATAACCCATCAACTATGAGCAGTCAATTAAGCTATCAGGGTGAAAACATTCACCTCTTTCAGAGGATGAATAGATGCAATAATTTTAGTTTCCAAGGGCTGTAAGGTTCTGTGGGTGAGTTCTACATTGTTTTTTTACTATTTTAAATCAATCCCATGAAGAAAGGAGTTGGTAGCCTCCGTCACAGGTGTTGGTCTGGCTACTGAAGGAATAACAGCAGCAGTGAGGGTCACCATGTGGAGAGCAACAGCATACTCAGGACCTGCCTGGACCTGACACTGGGCCTTTATTCTCTGTATCACATTTTTAGGAGATGGACAAAGGTGTCCTGTGAACCAGTTCGAAGTGCTGTGACCTTCCCAGAGGGACAGCAGCTGAGTTTTAAATGTCTAAAACACTGATAGGAATATTGGTGAAGATACTTATAGACTTTGGAGAAAGGGGATGGGAGTGGAGGTAGATGTGTAGAATGTAGGAAAAGAATGAACAACAGCTTTAGGTTTCTAAACTAAACCAGTTGTTCATATTTCCTGATGAACATCTCAGAAAAGCACTACTAATTTTGGTACATGAGGGCAGCACTTGGGGCCTGGCACAGATGCCAGAACTCTGCTCTTAATTTGAAAGTGGGCTTCGTGGAGGAATGTGTGGAGAGGCTGGGACATAATGGATGAATTGTGGTAGAAGGTAGCAATTGCGGAAGTCAGATTTAGAGCATGAAAAGCCTGCTGACAGATCTATTTCCAAAGGATTTAGGCCTCTGTTGAAACGTTATGAGGTCACAGGTCTCTTCACAATTTACATCTTGCCAGATTTCTGAGGATTTTTAGAACAGCACATGTCTGCTATTATTGCCTTAAGGTAAACTTGTCTTATTTTACTGACACCGATGTTCAAGTTAAATAAAATGTGGCTTTATATTTAATGAAGGATTTTTTATTATAAGGTAAAAATTGATGACTAAAGCTTAATTTCACAAGTCAGAAATACTTTTGTATACAATACTGGGTCTGATTAGGGTCCTATGAATGTCAATGAGGATTTGAACCTCTAAGTTAACACACATATTCATAGGCAAAAAAAACAAAAATTTCCTTTACATTTAGACCCAGCTCCTTGAAAGCAGACCAGTCTTCCAGAGTATTCCCTTTTGCCTCCTGTATGGTTATGCCCAATCATTTAGGTCAGTGGTGGGCAAACTCATTAGCCAACAGAGTGGCAAAGCCACGGTTTGCTGACCACTGATGTAGGTCATTAGTGACATCTTATTGAAGTATTTCCTTTAGCTCTTTTTTTAATAATAATGTTAGAAAGCTTTATTGATTACTTTTGAAATTATGTAGGTTGGTACAATAAGTGGATTTTGTTTTATGAGAGTAAAGAAGGCCTTACAAAATAGTTGTTATATTGGGGGACTAATAGGGTTGGGGAACCTCTGTTCCAAAACATGCCTCAGTATATGAATAAAAGGAGCCTCAGATAACCAAGGCACAAGGAATCCAAAGGATACGGAAAAATGAACTCAACAAAGCCACCAATATCTATATTCTCCAGTGGTCAATTACGTTTCCGGGAGTAGTTGCACCTGGGAGACCTTTGGAGACAAATACTTAATCTTTCAGATAACCAAGCTATAAGATGGCTGCTAGCAACCCTAATTCTATACTGAACACTAATTTTATGGGTAAGAAACGATTACAAAAAAAAATGCTTTAAAAGAAGTGATAGTTATCTCCCATAACAAAACAGAGGAGAACCTTTGTCAATGAAAAAATAATTAGGAAAAAGAAATGCAGTATAGTAACTAGATGTCCTGAGTTTGTTCACACTTATTAAATAGTACTTAATAAAACAAGATACTGAAATAAATATGGAAAAATAAACAATTAACAAAATGCAAAAAACCCCAACACCACACAGATATATCAAAGTATCCTTGAAAAGGACTACCAATCATCTTGATTTTATTTTTAATATTTTATTGATTTTTTTACAGAGAAGGATAGAGAGAAACATCGATGAGAGAGAGACATCTATCAGCTGCCTCCTGCAGGCCCCCCACTGGGAGTGTGCCCGCAACCCAGGTATATGCCCTTGACAGGAATGGAACCCAGGACCCTTCAGTCCGCAGGCTGATGCTCTATCCACTGAGCAAAACCGGTTTCGGCATCCTGATTTCTTTAAGAAGTAAAAGACCTGATTTCTTTCAGCCTTCTTCCTAACTCATTCTCCTAGGTGTGCTTGGAAGTGAATCTTGTTCAGAGTGCCACCACCTCCCTCACCCTTTTATTTTGGGCTAATCAGATCTCTCTGCCTCCGAGCAGTAAGCAGTCCTGTATATTTGCCAGTAGACCTAGGTCTCTGTCATTGATAGATCTTCTTTGGGAGAAAATAGAAATATCATACACTGCCATTTAACTCACTCCAGATAAAGGCCGGGTTAGTTTACATCTCAGGGCACATCTGAAACGGAACTATCCTATCCTGAGGTGCCTCTACTTCCTGCAGAAATGTTAATTTAGGTCATTTTCTGATACCCTGCATGATGAGCAACTGTTCCTGTAAATGGATCCAAATAAAAGCATTTTGTAAATGTGGGGTGAGGCAGTCCTTTGAGAGAGCCTGGGGCTCCAGAATTTTCCAAGCCTCCTGGAACACTTGCCTATCAAGGCTTACAAATGTATATTTTAAATTGATATTTACTTAGGCAATCAAGTTTGTATTTGATTACTCCTATGACACTAGCACTGTCAGGAAATAAGTTTAGCATAATTAGGCTTTTACACATATTTACTTCAATAAAGTCTTTATTTAGATAAAGAAAAATAAAGAGAAGGCAGTAATGTCTAAACATCTACAAATTTCATTTTGGCATCATTTTGGGAAATAAATACCTTGTGTTCATGATAATAGGTTAGGGAGAGAAGCACATCACTAGTTATTTGGTCAATTCTAAAACCAAAAAGAAGTAATCCATTGTTTAGAAATATAAAATATTATTTTATTTTCTCTGTTATATATTACTTTAAATGACTGTACATATCATAGGGAGATTTAATTTTTTTAAACAATTTCTATACTAAGAGAAACATTAAAAATTTGGCTTCACACAATATTTCTATGTGGTTTTATCATTGATTCCCAAACCCATATGTTCTTTATCAATAAATAGATGATATAGTATAGACTTATCAAAGCATTGTTTCATAGACATTATTATATGGAACACTGAAAAATACTTCTATCAGAACATCTGGTAAACAGAAGTCAGACGGAAATTAACCGGTGGTGTGCATATTTTTCTAATTTTTTTTTCAACTTGGTCATATAGCATAGAAGAGATGTAACTTGTTTTTCTTTTCAGGAGAAATTTGAAATACTAGTCTACTTTATGTATTTTTCTGTGATTGTTATGACAGTCATCTTGTCATTCTCAGAGCACTGTGTAAGTTTTTCAAATAGCTTTTTTAAACTGGATTTCTTTTTAAAGAAAGGTTCTCTTAGCAGTGAATTTAAAATCATCCTCACAGCTGCTTCTGCCAACTGACTTACCTAATAAATCCCAACTTACTCCGTGGCTACTCATGCTTTCTCATACTTTGATTGTTTTCTTGACACATTTTGTTTTTAAAGAATAAAAAGTACAGTTTTCACAGCTTCTAGGAATGCTGTCCTACTCAATGTGAAAAAGACTAAAGAATTCTGAAATCAGAGACTGTTAGTGATTAATAAAAGCATAACATAAACCAAGATGATTTAGAATTGCTTGCAGCTCAGGAAGTGTAAAAGAAACACCATGCACTTAAAAGATATTCCAAAGAAACTAAAGTATTTCTAGGCTTTTCCTAAGAGGCAGCTTTCAATAAAAGAGCTTAAATGTTTGTTAAATTTTATTTGATTCATCAACTTGAAACAAAATGCACCCCATAAATTAAACAGTTAACTGTTCATGTGCTCATCTCTTCATTCTTTATAGAATAGTTTTAAAATAAATTCAATGGTATCATTATGTAAATCATTTAACAATGAAACATAAAATGTTAACCATGTTTTTGCACATTGGGTAAGCAAAATCTTAAAATACTGGTGTCAATTAGTAATGATAAAAGAGTATGCAGACACAAGCATTCAAATATATTGTTTGAAACACAAATTTGTACATTTATTTTTTAATGTAATTTGTAATTATTTTAAAATCGATAAACAGCACATGTCTTAGAAATATCAATTTTAAGAGTTTATTCTATAACAGATAATTAAGATATTAGCCAAGGATATTTAATTCCATTGCATATAATTGCAAGATAAATGAACAATCAAAATGTCCCAACAACAGAGGAAGGGTTAAATATATATTCATATACCATGTAATATGTGTATTTTCTAACTTGAAAATATGTCCACAACAAAAGTATTTTTAGAATATTTCTAAATATTCTAAAAGGAAGGGAAAGCGAGAGACAGACAGAAACATCAATGATGAGAATCACTGCTTGGCTGTCTCCTGCACAGCCTCTACTGGGGTTCAAGCCTGTAATCAGAGCATGTGCCTTGACTGGGAACTGAAACATGACCTGGTTCATAGGACAATGCTCAACCCCTGAACTACACTGGCTGGTCCAAGTCAAAAATTTTGAGTTAAAAAATAGCAAGCTTCAGACCACTATCATGGGATGACAAAAATGTTTAACAAAAACAACTGCATATTTTTCTATCTACAGAAATATAGATAGGTTCCCATAATTGTAATGTCTGGAAAGAGATCCTCACCAGGTTGGGTAAATATATAAAAAAAACCTGTATCCATAACACTTAACATTGGCGATTTGTTTTATAAAATCAGATTTAAAGTCTACATAGTTTACAGAATATATTTGTTAAGTGGAGGTTATTACCAATTCCTAAATTATAGTAAATCTATAACATAGGCTTTAAATATTTTACCAGAGTGAAAAGAAAAGCATTCCATTTCCAAGAACAGACTTTGGCAGAGTTGAGAAATCTCCAGATGAAGGATAATACCTCATGACTTAGGACAGATGTGGCCAATGCCTATTTTTACCCCAAACCTACTCTGCATGGTAACTACATACAGGCATCATGCCCTCCATTCTACCACTGTCTTCCGTGGAGCTCCATGTCTGGCGTAGTGCCAGACAGAGAGTAAACAAGCCATCATACGTTCTGAATGGATCACAAACTCCCAATGTTTAGCAGCTGGTGGAAGAGTTAGATGTAGGGAAATTAAGCGAAGAAGTATTCAAGAGATGACTGTTGTTCATCATGATGTTGTAAAAATTTATATTTTAAACCATCAGATACCCACAGTGTCGTCGTTACCATCATTATTTCTGAGAAGTGATGTGATAGGAAGCCTTGAGAGAAGCCCCAAAATCACAGAAGGTGATGTCTTCGCTACATCCTCTTAGGAGACCTTTAATTTTCTTTCTTCCTCGTCCCTCTACAAAAGTTGTCACACTTGCTGTAGTCTTTAGTACACTGTTCGACCGCCAACAGTAAACCACATTTACTTCAACTATCTCCCCTAGTGGCTGAACTTGTCAGAAAAATAATGACTGGCAAATACAAAGCAGCTTTTTATAAAGGGGTCAAAGCTGAGATGATGGTTATCGGGTAAGCAGAGGAAAGTCTTACTAACTCAGTGAAATCCTATCTCAAAAGCAGAGCCCAGCTGGACATTCATCTGGGAAATAGCAGCGGCAAACAGGCCAAGAATTGGTTTCCTCAGAGGCAAAGAGTGGCATTTGAAGAGGAACAGATGCAAAGCCAGGTATTATTTGTAAGTAAGAGAAGCAGCCAGCAATTAAACATCGCTTTCTGAATTTACAATATGGAAGACACACCTGCACATACAAAACATCCCTCAGGAAGAATAACAATGATTTAAAAGGACAATTTGTTTATTTACTTGAGGGTCACTGATACTCAAACTGCGCTCACCAGGATATTTAAAGAGTGGCCAGGATCACTTTATCACCTCCACTATTTACAAACATTAATTTCTGAATTTCCTTATACAATGAAGCAGAAATAGTCATTTTTTTACCTGTATAATCAGCAGGAGCTCTTAAAAGAGTAAAAAAAATGTACAAAGAGAACAAGATTCCAAATTTTGAAACTAGGTTGTGATCTGTATCAAAATCAGGAAATGAAAAATCCAGAACTATTTGGCTGTTTGGGTAATAACATTCATTGTCTTTAAAAGCATACTAAACTATATGCTCAAGTAAGTGTGTGACATTTTTTGTATCACATTTTCACAAAACCTGAGAAATAAAAAAAAATGAATTAGAATTTTTCCAAGATTTTTTATAAATGTAATTAGGGAATAGTAGAAACCTACCACAAAAAAATACTTGACTAATCTAAAAGTTTTAAACACAAAACAAGTTCAAAAGCATGTCATTTTCTATCTTTCCTTCTATCAATCGTGAGCATTCAAGAAAGATTCAATTAACTTTCTACTCTAATGCCATTTATTCAATCAGAGATAATCTTTAAAGTAATCCACATTTCATTAAAAAACTGAATAGAATGGATAATATCAGACAGCACACAAATAGGGGATAAATAAAATTTTGTTTATTGTGGAGCAATAATCATACACCAATGCTCTAACACTCTGCAAATGTGTTTCAATGAGACAAAACTGGATTTTGATCTTTAATTCCTACAACAAGATAAATATAGAAAAAAAGAGATGCAGAGCTCATTTGCAATAAAATTAATGTAATCTTCTGATATGTGGCTTTACTCCAAAGACCTGTTTTCAATTGCTAAGAACAAAAGTTCTTTGTTGTTTTTTTAAGTTTAGTATTTGCCTTTTCCAAAATCAAAGGATTAAAATAGGAAATCTATACTACCAATAAATAAAGATAATGATATAAACAACAATTATGTGTACGTGAATATATATACACATTTTTGAGTGTTTGTGCTTTTCAAAAGTCTACACCTTCAATCCTGCTTAGAAACCCCTTCACCTATAAATACAAGTTCATCATTTATAAATTTTGTTTCCCACATAACTGCAGGGCATAACTCAACTAAATTTCTGCCACATAGCAAAAATTCCCTTTCCCCCAGTTTCTGGAAACATGGTCCCCTTTTCTTCTGAGCTCTTATTGGGAGACACTTTTAATATCCATATTTCTACTAACTGTTAAAGGCAAGTTATGCTTTTTTGTATCATGCTCTAAGAATTCTCGGAAGCCTCTACCCACTGCCCAATTGCAAAGTCACTTCCATATTTTCGGGTATTTGTTACAGTAGGACCCAGCTTCCAGAAACCAAAACCTATATTGGTTACCTTTCATGCTGTAATAAACTACCAAACAATAGTGGGTTAAAACGGCACACATTTATTACCTCACAGCTCTCGGGGTCAGAAGTCCTAAATGAATCCTATGGGACTAAAATTAAGAAGTTCACTCTTATGGGACTAAAATTAAGAAGTTCACTGGCTTATGTTCCTTCTGGAGGCACAAGGGAGAAAAAAATCATGTCTTATCCAGCTTCCTGAAAGCCCTGCCTTCCTTAGCTCATGGCCCCTTTGTCTTTCTGCAAAGCACACCATCACTCCAGTTCTTGCTTCTGTCTTCACATCGGTTCTCGGACTCTGAGCCTCCCACATGCCACTTATAGAAACTCTTACCGAATCCACCTGTATAATCTAGGATCATTACCCTATCTCAAGATCCTTAAAATATCTGCCAAGTATTTTCAAGATTAGCACATGGACAGCTTGGTGGAGGCTGGGGGAGGGGGAGGGAAGCATTATTAAGGCTACCATGGTCTATTTAACATAATATGATTCCCTAGAAATGTAATTAGGTTCAGTGTTGACTGACAGTTTTTTTAAAAAAAAAGTGGTTTGGAAGAGAGATAACCTTATCACCAAGAGTTCGGCCATCTTTGCTCCGCAAGATAACGTTATTTCTGACCCTTGCTCATTAATGTCTATGAAATGTTATATGACCAAAGGAGTTGTATCATTCTCATTAGTCTCCAAAGGCAGTATTTCTAGAAATAAAGCAATAATTTAGACTGCTGTTGACATGATTTGAATGAAACTCTAAATTATAAAATTATCTCTGATTAAACAACTGGCATCCTCAGTTTGATGCTATCAGCCTATTCTAGCTATCAAAAAAAAAAATCTCAGGGTTGGTCTTTAACTACATTAGAGAAATGAGTACTATCGTGGTCTTCTAGTAACCATGGTGCTTTAGTTGACATGGCATTGGTGCGTACAAATTGTTCAGACCACTGGTACTCACAAAGTGTGGTTACCATAGCGGCAGCCATGACAGTAAACCTGTTAGAAATACACATTCTTGGGCCCTCCCCTAGGCCTACTGATTTGAAAACTGCAAGGGATGCTCAACAGCCTGTTTTAACAAGGCCTGCACAGGATTCTGACTCAAGCTGAGGTCTGAAATCACTCATGAAGCCAGTCTGTTTCATCCTCGGGGTCTGAGCTCCCTTTCCTTAGCAGCCAAGCACACATTCCCCTCAAGATCTTTGCACGCGTTCCCTCTGCCCTCAATGTTTATAGGTATAAACTACTTTAACCCTCACAATCGTAGTGAGGTTTGAATACACTATTATGCATCTTTTAGGAGGGAGGGAGGGGTTAAATCATTCGCAAACGTTAAAGACTAGTAAAGGGCAAAGTCAGGAGAATATGAACCCAGATAGTCCAGGGCCAGGTCCTCTTCTCTTACTTATTCAACCGCACTGCCAGTCTGGAGATCCAGAGCACAGCAGGATAAATTAAACAAAGAAGAAACAATGATCACAAGTGGACTTTTTCTTACTACCTCTGAGTCTCAGGACAATATTCTCCACCACCTGGTAAGTTTGACTTCGATGATCTTACCTCTCCTGCTGCCTAAATCTCATATGATATTTCTCATTATAATTTTATTTGTATTGAGAGAGGGACAAAATGGCAAACACTTGTATAAATGCAAATAACTAAATAACCATATAAATTTTTTTTAATCAATTATACCTATCTTCTCTCAGTTATAAAAATATCTAAAAAATCTTTTTGGAAGCTGATGCAAGGCCACTTTACATTTCTGGCTGTAAGTTTGGGAAAACATAGTTGATATGTTTACCCATAAATGCTCTCGGCCACTATCTTTAAAATTTCCAACCCTACTTCGCGACCTGTGAGCTGTTTTTAAAATAAAATAAATGCTGCCCATTATGTGCATCTGTATATATATTTTTTCTTCTCCCTTCATTAAGGATTGCTTTTTTAAAATATCATGAGGAATCATAGTATTTGAAGTGAAAAGCGTATTTATTTTCTCTTCTGTGAAGCTTTTTTTTATTACTTCTCATGAGTCAAGAAAAACGTCTCTCTTGCTTTTACAAACAAGGGTATAACACAAATGCTTAATTGAGCAGACTGATGATTAGATGAGAAAAAATGATGAAAGGAATGATGCCAGCACAAACAGAATATAGCCATTCATTTTTACCCAAATGAATCAACTACTGGTCAGGAACGTGGGTCTCATACTAATTCCAGCGGCAAACAACCCAGAGCGCCAATGCTCCCCAGAGCCCCATGTCTGCATACAGACAGCTTTTTTCTCGTTCCTCTTGTTAAAATACACCCCCCTCCATCCCCCTCTCCCCCTTGTTGGCACAATCACATAAGTCTTAAATGAAAGATTATAAACATAGGGAATGCTGGAGATTTTCTCCCACTCTGAAATCCCCTCATTCGGAGATGAAAATGTTTTCTCCTAAAAAACTAGGCACCAGAGCAATACTAGGAAATGTCAGCAGGAATTGCCCTGGCCATTAGCCATCGCAGATCTAATTTCTTGGCATCGGTTGGATTAAAAAAAAAAAGTAAAGCATCTCCAATGAACCTGCACTACGGATGAAGGTATGGACCAGTCTTCATACCTATGCTCCTCCACATGCATGGACTAGCCTGCTTCTTTGCGCCTGTGATCGTCAACCAGAGAAAAGCCATGGTCTTTAAACAAGCATCTTGTGGATTTGAACTGATATTGCTGAGCTGTTCCAATACATAGTCTGATCAGCAGCACAAGACCTTTCAGACACGAAGTGGCAGGAAAAAGGCCCTTCTAAGGGTTTCTAAATCCCTCCTATTCTCCTAACAGGATTCCTCCAGTCAATTCCTGGAGGACAAACAGTAGCACCCATTACATGTGAAAGACACCCAAGTGAGTCAGAGGACTTGGCTGGCAGTTTATCCGGGCCCTACTACCAAACTCTAATAGATGTGCCCATGTCATTAGTCCTGAAGCAGGAACAAAGCTCTTTCATTTTAGAAAGCAGGATAATGGAATTTGAAAAAGCAAAAAAAAAAAAAAAAGCAAACCTCTTACCTTTTGTAGCAATTCGTACACACTGGGTTTTAGTTTCCTGATGGAGTAAAAATGAAAGAAAATAGTCAGTGTACACATAGGCTTCCTATTTCATAAACTGTGACTACTATGAAGGTCAATCTGGGGTTATAAAATAGGTTTATAAAGAATATTATTGCGGTATTAAAGAAACATGTTTTTATGTATTCTCAGATAATTTTTTAAAGATAAAATAAAGACTTAAGCCCTGACCAGTGTGCTCATTGGTAGAGTGTTGGGCAGGGCACAAAGGGTCACGAGTTTGATTCCCGGTCACAGGCACATGCCTCTGTTGCAGATTTGATCCTGGCCCTAGTTGGGCTGTGTGTGGGAGGCAGCCAAACAATGTCTCTCGCACATCAATGTTTCTCTCTCTCTCTCTCTCTCTCTCTCTCTCTCTGTCTCTCTCTCTCTCTCTTTCCTTCCATCCTTCCCACTCTCTCTTAAAAGCAACAGAAAAGTGTATCCTTCAGTGAGGATTAACAGCAGCAACAACAAATAAGAACTTAAATTTTTTTTTTCAATATTTTTCTAAAGATTTAGGTGTTCGTTTTGACCTTGTAATAAAACAGGCTGTCATATCCAGGACAAGTATAATGGCATTCTATTTGCGTTTTGTACTTTTTGAATAATCAGAAAAAAACACACGTATTTGCAAAGCTAATACAAATCAGATCCAAATATAAACTTCACTTTCACCTCATAGCCGCACACTCAGACCAAAGCTGGGCAATACATACTGTCACCTGGAGCCTTTCATGACTAAAGAGCTTAATAATAGTTAAAAAATAAAAATAAACATAAAAAAAGTACTTCACACCCTGGCAGGGTGACTCAGTTAGTTGGAGCATCCTCCTGTATGCCAAAACGTTGTGAGTTCGATATCCAATCAAGGACATATTTAGTTACAGGTTCAATCCTGGTCAGGGTGATTATGGGAGGCAGCTGATTCTCTCTCTCTCTCTCTCTCTCTCTCTCTCTGTCTCTCTTTTCTCACTCCTTTTCTCCCTGTCTAAAAATCAATTAGAAAAAATCCCATATATCCTCGCGTGAGGAATAAAATTAATTACATCACAGTTGCAACATAATTTATCTGAACATAATTTATCTGCTCTTTTTTCTTTTTAATTTAGTTGTTAGGGAATAAATCTTACTTGGTTGATTATTTTCCTCCTCTTGCTAGACAGATAGGGTTGAGGAAATAGTAGACATTGGAAAAGACACAAATTATCTTTTCCTTTTTTTTTTTTTTTTAACACTGTAGGGTGGCCGTGGGAGTTGGGCGTACTTTAGGCCTAAAACTCCCAGACTTAAGTTCATTCAGCTCATGTCTTTGAATGTACAAGGGGTTGGAGAAGACGTTAAAAGACAGTAAACAAGGAAGAGGCTATTTGTTTTATAACTGCATTTATAACTGTATCTTGAATAGTTCTATATCTTGATAAACCAAGAGCTTGTAATTCTCCCTTAATCATTTGTTATTTTTAAATTAAGTAAAATGAAGAACTGAAGGAGAATCAGTAATTAAACATGAAAGTACGCACTTCTATTCTTTAACTGTGACCGAAGGCCTTCCCAGTGAATAAGAGATTAGTTCACTTACCTGTAGAGGCCCAATGGGATTTTGATCTCCTAAAAGCAATTGTTAATTCTATCAGGATTACTAACCATCACTGGTAGGAGCCATGCCAATTTAAAAACTCTTTGCTAGGGGAACTGAAATATATTGTTGTTACTCTGTACTTTGATTAAACACGTGTAAAGTAACATTTAGAAGAGACTGTTGATAAGAAAGCTTGCTTTTATTTATTAAAATTATTTTTTTTAATTTTATTTCAGAGAGGAGGGGGAGAGAGAAAGACAGATGGAAATATCAATGATGACAGAAAATCACTGATTGGCTGCCTCATGCACCTCTCCTACTGGGGATTGAGCCCAAAACCTGGGCATGTGACCTGGACTGGAATCAAATCTGGGACCAGACAGTCTGCAGGCTGAGGTCCTATCCACTGAGCCAAACCAGCTAGGGCAAGCTTTTAAAGAATGCCACATAAAATCCTTTCTAAATAGCATTCATTCATTAATACGTCTCTCCTACCACATACGAAATTACAAAAGTCAATGTGCACTCTATCAACTCTCTAAAGATGAATACTCAAACACAGAAGTATGCTCTCTACCCATTTCTCTATATCCAGAACGGAATATTAACTTCTCTAGTCATCTGTCTTTGGAACAACCCAGTGTTACCAAAGGCACGGAATACTGTGTAGGTGGGAAGCGGGCAGCGGACTTGCTTGGAAAGATTCCCTCCCGTGAAGAAATACACTAGAAGACGAGAAGAGCGTTTTCAACCAGGAGCAGCCTCCGGTTTTGGGGTGCGTTTTAGAAAATGTTCCGAGGCATTTTTCTCTGCCACAGTCTTCAAACCAACCTCTTAGGGTAAGCAGAAAGATCAAGTTTTCATTTCAAAAGCAACCAGTCAATACCCTCCTCTCTCCCACGGCCCCTGCAGAAATATAAATGTGCTGTTCTATCTTCCAGTTAAACTATTCCAAAACATTAACTGCTGCAACGAGCTAGCACATCTTTCACAGCACCTCCCGCCCCACCTCAGGGACTCAATTACCCAAACCCAGCCATCTCCTATTGAGCTACAAGTAAACAAAAAAATGTCATTGTGCCAGTGGATTCCAAATTGCGGGCATTTTCTATTCTTCATGCATTTTTTTCCTCTCTCTCTCTCTCTCTGGAAACAAAGATAAATTAGGTAAGTTTTAGGAGAGAAAATCTTTCACAGAGACCAGCATGAGGCACGCGAGGCCGGGTTATTTCCCCACGCATGGAGCCACTGGTAGTTTCTAACTTCCTGTTGTGTTTTCCTCTTCAATATTCATTTGGGAATCAGCGGCAGCGCTCAACACAACTGTGT
>PVJN01029090.1:0-25545 GCA_004026805.1 Lasiurus borealis | reverse complement strand
GGGGGGGGGGCAGTTAGGGATGATCAGGTAAGCAGGCAGGTGAGCAGTTAGGAGCCAGTGGACCCAGATTGTGAGAGGGATGTCCCAGATTAGAGAGGATGCAGCCTGGACTGAGGGGAACACCCCACCTCCATGCATGAATTTCATGCACCAGGCTCTAGTCTATAATAATAAAAGCATAATAATGCTAATTAGGCCAGGCAGCCAAACAACCTTCCGGACATCCTTCCAGATAACCTTCGGGACAAACCTGGGGCTGCAAGGGCTAAGGCAAGCTGCCACAGCTGCAAGGGTAGAGCCCCTTGCACCTATTTTGTGCATCAGGCCTCTAGTTTAATCAATATAAACTTAAGCAAATATAAAACAATACCAACAAAAACAATTTTAGTTTAAAAAAAAAACAGAACAATGTAGTAGAAATAATATATGTACAATGAATACTTAGGTATAAAATTACACCTTCAAATATTTGTATGAAAGTTAAAATGTTAAATTCAAAGAGAAAAGTAAAAAACAAATACAAAAAGGCAAGAGAATGTCAAAGAACCTTGTAGAAGGATTAAGAGGGCAGTACACTTAAACCTAAAAACAAAATTTATAGCCTACATGTAAAGAAAGCAAGGTCAAGTCTCAAGAAAATGATATCTCCTCCTAGAGTACAATAGTAAGAGAAATTAGTCTTTCAAACTGTAATTCTACTAGAATTGAAGGCAATTAAACATCTAATGAAACCATTACAATATTTTTTGTTACACTTCACACTTTTTTTTAAAAAGATACTCCCATGTACATTAAATGGGGTGACAGACAATGAAGCAGCACTTCACTCTCATTTTGAAGACTGGTACTTGACATTTTAAGAAATTTGCCCAAGGGTACAATGTTTGTCTTAGAGACAGAAATCCAACTCTAAGTCTTTATTTTGTATTACTATTAAGTAGTAATTAGAATTAACTGTTTATCATCTTTGCACTGTATTATTGTTTACTAGGGGCCCAGTGCATGAATTCATGCATCTTGAAAGGAACTGTAGGCCATGAGGCTGTAGTGGGCATAGGAGTAGGCCTTGATCTATCCTCTGCACCACTGCCTGGCTCCTACTGCTGCAGCTCCTAGTCCCCTGTATGCTGGCAGCCCCATTCTCACTGCTGTTGCTACCACACACTGACAGTGCTGGTTCCACTCACACCTGCTAATGGCATGGAGCAGTTGGGGCTGGCGCCAGAAGTGGGTGCCGCTCACACCTGCTGAGGGCACTGAGCAACTGGGACTGGCGCCAGGCACTAGCAACTTGTATCAGGTGAGACTGTGGTGCACAAGAGCAAAAAGTTTTCAGTAACTACCAGAGGCTTGCCCCATGACAGTGACCAGCTCCCTACCTTGGTCTGGAGCCCCTGCTCACATGCTCCACCATCCCGCCATGGCCGATGCCCACCATGTTCCATGCTCTGCCACCTGCTGCCAATGCCTGCGATGTTCCACGCGCAACCCCTGGTGGTCAGTGCCTATCATAATGACTGGTTATTTGGTTGTTTGGTTGTTCCACTGTTTGATCCATTTACATATTAGGGTTATATATATGTAGATGTGTCACTATAATTCCCTGGGGGTAGACATTATATTTGCCTCTAGCCAGTTTTGTAGCACCATCACCTGACACTGTATCCTATATAATAAAAGTCTAATATGCTAAGTGTTGGTCGTCCAGTTGTCCATTCAACCAATCAAAGCATAATATGCTAAAAATATACTAAGGCCACTCAACCGCTTGCTATGATATGAACTGACCACCAGGGGTAAGAGTCTCTGGTAAGTTAGCTTTCTGATGGAGTCTGCCTGATGGGGACTAAGATGAGCCAGAGATGCCCTGGTGCCCTCCCACGATCCCTCCCAGTTGGCCAACTTCCCAAATCTTTCCCGGGCCCCGATCGTGCACTGATGAGTCCCTCAGCCTGGCCTGTGTCCTCTCGCAATTGGGACCCCTCAGGGGATGTCAGAGAGCTGGTTTTAGCACAATCCCACAGGCCAGGCTGAAGGATCCCACTAGTGCACAAATTCATGCACCGAGCCTCTAGTTTTATTATAAGTGTTCAAAAAATGTAAAAATGTTAATGGACATGTATAAAAGTACTCAAAGTAACCTATTAAATGAAGAACTCATTTAATTATTTTTACAATACACATATACAAAACCCTCACTAACAAACTCAATTAAATAGGCATCCCAGGCAGCCATGTTTGTACCAGTTAACAACAATCATGTCTCTAATTCCAACTAACTGAATCAGACATGGGCAGCCAATCCAATCCACTGGCTTATTGATCACCAAATGTTCTCGTTTGCAAATTTAAACCACAAGGCAGACAGAAAGAGTGCTTAAGCTAGACATCTTGTGCATTTACTCAATGGGGTAAATAAGAAAGCTAAGTCAGTGAAAGGACAGGAGCAAAAAGCGGACATCACCTGGGAACGTGAATTCAAAGATACTCTTTGTCCCCTAAAGTACAGAGAAAACAGACTGTTCAAATTTTTAATTCCTATAAGAACTGTATTCGTTTACATGTTGCACTTCTGCGATTTAAATGTCTTTACTTGATCCAGCCTAAACGGGTCTTTTTTGAAAGCACATGAGCCTTTACTATAACAATTTTACACTCCCACAGCTACTTTCATTCTCCACAAACAACTAAATATTCTTGAGGTTTCAAATAGCATCTATACACAAATAATTCTAAAACTGGTCTACGTACCAAATGTTTCACAGATTTGGAAAACACCTAGTACTATAACAAGCTATCAACCTAGAATAAAAAACAAAGCTATAACATCACAAATTAGTGTGTTAAAACTCTGAAGTCAATAACTATCATCTAGGTTAACAGAAAAAAAAGTACGAGAATAATTAGGATAGAGATGTTTCATTTAGATGTTTCATGTACATAGCATCTTTTTTCATTTGCTTGGTGGTTTTGAGATTCAACCATACTATATCCATATTGTGGTATAATTTTTTAAATCTATTCACCAGTTGATAAATACTCAGATTGCTTCCCATTTGGTATTATTATGAATAGAGCTCTATGAACATTCTGGAAAAAAAATGTGTATGTATGTTTTCATTTCTCTTGGATAAATTCCAGGGATTGGGAATGTTGGGTCATATGGTAAGTGCATGTTTGACTTTATTAAATAAAAATACATAAAGCCAAACTGTGCTCGAGGATAGCTACATCACTTTTTTCACTCCTACTTACAAAATGATCATTCCAGTTGTTCCACATCCTCAGCAAATTTTGGCATTTGATGGTATCACTTGTTGCTATTGTTGTTGTTTTTTTAAAGTATTACATATAGTATTACATGTGTCTCCTTTTGCCCTCACTCCCTTCCACCCCTACTCCCCAGCACATGCCCTCACCCACCCTAGTGTCTATATTGGTTATGCTTTAATTTAGCCATTCTAATCAGTGTGCAGTATATCTCAGAGTGTTTTTAATGCCCATTTCTCTGAAAACAATGTTAATGACACTGAATATGTTCACAAGTATTGTTGGCCTTTCATGTATCTTTGATCAAATGTCTAGATCAGGGGTGGGGAATCTTTTTTCTGCCAAGGGTCATTTGGATATTTATAGCATCATTCGCAGGCCATACAAAATTATCAACTTCAAAATTAGACTGCTAGCCTGTCCAGCATGGCTCAGTGATTGAGCATCAACCTATGAACCAAGAGGTCATCAGGGTTCAATTCCTGGTTAGGGCACAAGCCCAGGTTGCAGGCTTGATCCCCAATGTAGAGTGTATAGGAGGCAGCTAATTGATGATTCTCTTTCATCATTAATGTTTCTCTCTCCCTCTCCTTTCCTTTATGAAATCAATAAAAATATATTTTTTTAAAAAAGATTATTGTCCCTCTTTTAAAAGAATTAGCCTTGGTCAAAATTTCATTAACTCACCCCTAATGCCTTGGCAAGGCCAAACCAAACATTTCCCATCCTTATTCTAGATTCTTTACTCCCCCTTTTAAATAAACAAACAAACAAACAAACGAACGAGTGTTATCTTTTTTGTGTAAGTCTCTTTGTATATCACAGGTAGAAGTCCTTTTCCAAATACATATTTTGCACATTAAAAAGAATTCACAACAATTAGATAGCTAAGAACTTTGATGTCCAATCTCCTTTACCATCAACTGAGTAGAAATACATGAACACTTTGAATGGTTTACTTTCCAGCCATACACTTCCTTACTCTCATTTCTCTATGTCTAATCAATGTGTTTTTGTCAGGCACCTTCTGCTTCCTAAAAACACTCCCAAATATGTTCACACCATACATCATTCCCCATTTCTCAGGAATACATAGTTCACATAAGCAAATAATACTGACTTAAAGTATAAACTGAATTAAATAAAAATAATTTTGTTTGGAGACTCAGAAAAGTCAATGAGGAGATATTTAAATTAAATCAATAGAAAATCAAAGTAATAAAACTGACAGACAAAAAACAGGATTTCAAGTACTATTATGAGTAAAATATTACTATGCTCTCAATAAACTTTAGTCCAGTAGCTTTTGATTCTGAAAACTCAATTTTAGGAATTTAAGGCACAAGAAAGTCACAGGTATACCTTGAGTTCAGGTCTTGCCTTCAATTTGTAAAAAATGCTACATTTGTTAAATGCAATAAAGTATAAAAGGAGGTGTGCTTGTAAAACAAACCGCTACCATTGAACACAAAAAGCAGAAGTAAGGAGTCAAGGCACATAAGGGATCAGTCAAAAATCAGTGACCTAAGCAAAATGTCAGCAAACCAAACAGTGCATATTTTATAGAAGATTTAATTAGTAGATAAATAACAAGGGATAACCCATGTTCTAAACTATCTAGATTTGTTCTAATACAGTAGACACTAGTAGCCACATGCACCTATTTAAATATAAATTTTAAATAATTAAATAAAAAATTCAGTTTCTTTGTTGCACTAACCACATTACCAGTGCGTATTACCTATATTTGACAGTACAGATTAAAAAGTCAGTTTGTTTTAACAAGCCCTCTAGGTGATTCTGATGTGCCTATAGTTAAAGAACCTCTAGAAAAGTGTGCGTAAGAAATTTCTAACAGTTAACCAATAAATTCAAACCAAAAATAGATTCTCATTTTTCCATTTACTGAATTTAATAAACTTCAGCTTACTCTAAAATATTATATTCAAAACTGACCAAAATGCACACACTCAAAACAAAGCTACAAACTTAAAAGTCTCTCTGTGTTGTGTGTGTGTGTGTGTGTGTGTGTGTGTGTGCGCGCGCGCGCACATGTAGCTTTTCTCCTAATTTTTTTTAATTAGCCATTTTCTGATTATAGTCTCTCTTTTTTTTCCCTCTCTATATAATATACCTATCCCAAAAGAACTTCTGCAATGATGGAAATGTTCTGTATCTTCAATGTTCAATATGACAGCCACTAGCCACGTATAGCTGTTGAGAACTTGAAATTCAGCTAGTGCAGTGGTCAGCAAACCACTCTGTTGACTAATGAGTTTGCCAACCACTGAGCTACTTCAAAGAAAGGAACTGCATTTTTTATTTTATTTAATTTTAATGAATTTAAAATTTAAAATATGTCCTTTTGGGGGGCAGGGGTTTGATCTATGGAGTTTCCCACACTTTGAACTTTTCTAACTATAACTCCTTCCTATTAATTAACATTTTCCTCTTCTGTTTTTTTCTATATTTTAAATGATGAATTTAGATGCTTGATCAGATTGAGGTTCAATTGTTTTTTTAGGGAGAGACAAGACTATTTCATGAGGAATATTTTGTCTTCTATCAGAAGATAAACTTTCCAGATGTCTTTTCTTGATAATATTAGTATCCATGATGTTCAATGGTTCCATTCATTAGTATATTAAGGCTTGTAAAATGATATTTTAATTTTATAATCCTTCCCCATTTGTTAGCTAGAATAGTTCTATAGAAATAAGCTTCCCTCATCTACTACTTAATTGTTCAATGGTGTAGTTCTTATAGGAAAAGCAGGAGAAATGCTCAATTCTTTTCTTCTATTTTCAACTTTTAAATATAATAATCGGTTCATTAACATCCTCTACCAGCCATTTTTTTAAGTCAAATGAACTCATCTATTTAAACATACAGTTGTGTCTCAACCCATTATAGATATTATCTTCATTCATGTTCATATTGTCCCATTTTCTGCCACTAAGAAACTGTTCAAGTTGGACCCTAAGTCTTTCTGACAAAACCTCAATTGTCTTTGAAGCCTCCTTATTATCTGGAACAAGATGTTGTTTCAGGTTTTTCTTGTACATTTTCTGGCTCAATTATGAAACCAACCATTTTTTTCAAAGTATCTCTGATTACTTTTAGTGAAAATAACATATACAGACCTCAATATAAATGCCAGAAAAAGCAAACCTCTTTTTTTTTTAACTTAATTCTAAACTTTTAGCAAAATTGTTACTTGTTGCCAAGACCAGTTTGGCCCAATGGATAGAGCGTCAGCTTGCGGACTGAAAGGTCCCAGGTTCGATTCCGGTTGGGGGCATGTACCTTGCTTGTGGGCACATCTCCACAGTGGGACGTGCAGGAGGCGGCTGATCGATGTCTCTCTCTCTCATCGATGTTTCTGACTTTCTCTCTCCCTTCCTCTCTGTGAAAAATCAATAAAATATATTTGAGAAAAAAAATTGTTACTAGTAACTAGAGGCCCAGTGCACGAAATTTGTGCACAAGTAGGATCCATAGGTCTGGCTGGTGATCAGGGCCAATCAGGGCCTCTCCAGCTGCCATTCAGGGCCTTCCTTTGTTCCATGCCACTGCCTGGTGGTCAACGCATATCATAGCGAGTGATTGAACTCCTGGTCTCCCGGTCGAACTCCTGAGGGGACACTTTGCATATTAGCCTTTTATATATATAGACTAGAGGCCAGTGCATGAAAATAGTGCACTTGGGGGGATCTCTCAGTCCAGCCTGTGCCCTCTTGCAGTTCAGGAGTCCTTGGGGGATGTCCGACTGACAGCTTAGGCCCACTCCTTAAGCCATCAGTTGGACATCCGTAGCATTGCAGTGAAGGCAGGAGAGGCTCCTGCCACCACCACTGTGCTTGCCAGCCATGAGCCTGGCTTCTGGCTAAGCAGCGTTACCCCTGTGGGAGCACACTGACCACCAGGGGGCAGCTCTTGCATTAAGCATCTGCCTCTTGGTGGTCAGTGCATGTCATAGCAACCATTAATTCCACTGTTGGGCTGAAACCAGCTCTCCAACATCCCCCAAGGCCCCAGATTGAGAGAGAGTGCAGACCAGGCTAAGGATCCCCAACAGTGCACAATCAGGACTGGGGAGGGATGTGGGAGGCTGGCCAACCAGAGAGGGACCACAAGAGGGCTCCAGGGCATGTCCAGCCCATCTCACTCAGTCCCGATCAGCCAGACCCCAGCAGCAAACTAACCTACTGGTTGAAGCATCTGCCCTCTTGTGGTCAGTGCATGTCATAGCGACTGGTCAACCAGTTGACTGTCTGCCCTTTAGTGGTCAGTGCATGTCATAACAAGCAGTTGAGAGGCATTAGCATATCATTAGCAAATTATGCTTTGGCTGAACAGCCAACTGGACAACTGGAGACAATATATTAGACTTTTATTATATAGGTTAATCAAAAAAGTAGACTTTGGTTACTATCATATTTTATTTGTTTAACATATTCACACAGGTATAGAGCTAGGCGGACTATGTTTAATAGGTCATTCAATATTTTTCAGGATGACATTATAATCATTTGAAATCACCAAAAGAAAATCCAATTGACAATCATTAAAATACCCACAATCCACAGATATTTTCTTTCTCAAAAGAGTATAATTATTTACAAAGTACAGAAGTATAATTATTATTATGCTAGGGGCCCAGTATACAAATTCATGCACCTTGAAAGGAACTGTAAGCCACAAAGTTGCAGTGGGCACAAAGGTGGGTCTCAGCCCATGATCGGTACCCACACCTGGCCCCTTCCACTGTGGTCACCAGTCCCCTGTCTGCTGGGAACCCCGCTCCTGCCACCACCACTCCCATGTGCTGACAGTGCTGGCCCTGCTTGCACCCACTGATGGAGTGGAGCAATTGGGACTGGAGCCAGCAGCAGGTGCAAGCAGGACTGGTGCCATCAGCAGGTGTGAGCAGGGGCTGCTGCCTCAATTGCCCTTCAGGAGCAGGGGAAGGTGGAGAAGCTTTCAGGGGACATCGGGGCCAGCAGCAATGCTGCTGAGTGATTGGGACTGGCACTGGGCACCAGCAGTGGGTGCAAGCACCAGCTCGGCGCCAGCAGAGGGTGCAAGCGTGGACAGTGGCAGCAGCAGGTGCAAGCACCAGGCAGGACCACAGCATGTGGTAGCAAAGAATTTTCAGTAACTACCAGGGGCTTGCCCCAATGACAGCAACCAGCACCCCGCCTTGATCTGGCACCACTGCTCACCTGCTCCACTATCCCGCCACAGCCAACACCTGCCATGTCCCACGCATGTCCCCTGGTGGTCAGCATATGTAGTAGTGACTGGTTTGTTCATTTATTCTGCCACTCAGTCTATTTGCATATTAGGGTTTTATATAGAAATAATTATATATTTTAAATGTACCATTTAGTAGCAAATTCAATTACTTGAATACAGCTTTAATTTTTGCTTTAGATTGAATTTTTGTCAACTATAGATAAAAGCATTTTGATAAGTAATATTTTTAATGACCTGTTACTATACCCTGACAATTTGAGATCATGGCATGAGCTAGATGCTGGTACATAAATCCAAATGTCTAAATGAATATGAATTTAATCCATTAATCACAAAGATAGCTATATACATGTTATCTTCCATTTCAAATAAGCTAAAGCACTGACCAGTTTGGGTGTATACTAAGAAGTAGAACTGCTGGGACATATGGTAACTCTACGATTACCCTTCTGAGGAACCATCATATTGTTTCCCAAAGCTTGTATCATTTTACATTCCCTCCAGCAGGATTAACTCACTTTTGCTGTTGTTAATCCTCACCCCAAGTTATTTTTCCCATTGATTTTTTTATGTCATGTAATCTATTTTTAATTCATATCTTTCTCTCAAATACTGCAATTCATTGTTGAAAATTCTTTTCATGATGATAAACAAAGACACAAGTATTAGAAATATTTAAAAAGGAAAATGTATTGCTTCAAAGAGGCCTGTTATCTAGTTCTTAAAACAAACTTGTTCTCAGTAAAGAGAAGGAATCTGTTTAAAATTTCTCGAGTTGTAGATATCTGTTTTAAATGTTACGAAACCATGGCATGGATTTACCTGGTAATAACAGATTCAAACACTGAATGTGAAAGATTTCATATGCTCTAAATCAGTGGTTCTTCCTAAGGCCGCGACCCTTGCATACAGCTCCTCATGTGGTGGTGACCCCCAACCATGAAATTTTGCTACTGTTATGCATTGTGATGAAAATATCTGCATTTTCCGATGGTCTTAGGCGACCCCTGTGAAAGGGTCATTCGATCCCCAAAGGGGTCTCGATCCACAGGTTGAGAACCGCTGCTCTAAATAAACATTAAGAAAAGCAAAAATAAGAACATTTCTTTATTACTGCCTATTCTGTCAAATGTTAATTTATCTTTACTCCACGATACCAGGACACTTGACCATTTTTCTAACCTCTGATAAGAAGTGCCAAACAATGCTTATTATTAATGCATTCATTCATTAAATTAATAATGATTTTTTTTCTTTATTAAGGTATTACATATGTCCTTATTCCCCCTTTATCCCAGCTCGTGCCCTCAAACTCCTAGTGACTGTGTCCATTGGTTATGCTTATATGCATGCATACAAGTCCTCCGGTTGATCTCTCCCTCCCTCCCCCCAACCTCCCTGCCTTCCCTCTGAGGTTTGACGGTCTCAAGGTCCTTCCCATATTCAACCAATTCTTTAACCTTACTTTCTGTATATAAGCTCAGCCTCTACAGATCCATTGATTTTTAAAGAGAGTGGAAGAGATAGAGGAAGAGTGGGAGGGAAGGACAGAGGAAAAATATGGATTGGTTGCATCTCACAGGCACCCTTGACCAGGAATCAAATTCACAAACTATTCAGTCCAAAAGCTGGCACTCCAACCACTGAACCACACTAGCCCAGGCAGAATAACTCACTTTTTAACATGACTTATTAACTCACCTATTCTAGTTCTAATAACTAGAACAAACAAAACAACTCTGAATAAAATCACGTGTAATCAAGTCATTGTTGAATCAAATTAGTTAACTTTCCTTGTGCTATCATTGACCTAAAAATGAATCAGTAATGCATATACATACATGAGTGTATAATGTAACAGTTGTGAGTTAATGTGGAAGCATTACAGCACATGATAGTTTGTATTCATATTAAGTACATATTCTGTTTTATATAGTCTAGATTAAATTCCTCCCCAAAAATATCTCTTCGCACATATGTAGAATATACATCCCATATAAAAACCACAGTTAGCCAAGACCAGTTTGGCTCAGTGGGTAGAGCGTTGGCCTGTGGACTGAGGGGTCCCGGGTTCAATTCCGGTCGGGGGCATGTACCTTGCTTGCGGGCACATCTCTAATGTGGGGTATGCAGGAGGCGGCTGATTGATGTCTCTCTCTCGATGTTTCTGACTTTCTATCCCTCTCCCTTCCTCTCTGTGAAAAATCAATAAAATATATTTTTTTAAAAACAACACAATTAATAAGGATAATTTTATTTATTAAAATAATGTTGGCCTTTCCAATCACCTGACTTTTGCATTCACATGCCTAATGAATCCATTTACCTTGAAAGAATCCATTGAAAACTATAACTTGCTTCTAACGGAATATAACAACACAGAGTTAATGAATATTCCCTTTCCTGCGATCAAAGACATGATTTCTTAAGTTAAAGTTCTGCTATTGTCTTGGGAAAGACTGAGTTTCTTAACTTGCCTTCCATAAGCATCTTAACAGCCAGTTTTGGTGAGAGAGATAGTGGAGTTTTAATTAAGATAAATACAGAAAGAAAAGGGGTGAGAAATCCCACTTTTTTTTTTTAACCCCAGGGATTTGTGGGAAGAAGAGAAAGGACCAGATGAAGTGGTAAGATACAAGTCCCAAACTCTTCTCTTCTTTTGTCCTCTTGCTCTGGAAGAAAGGCACTTCTTGAAATGTTTAGTGTCAACCTGGGATACAGTTTTATCAAAATACCAGTTTACATTATCTACAATCAATGGAGTATGATAATACCTATTTCTACACAGCTAACAGGATATTTTATTGTATTTCTAAATTTCTGCCAATATCATAGGTGAAAATTGGCATCTCAGTGCAAGTCTTAACTTGAATTTCTCTTATAAGAATGAATATCTGTTCATATGTTTATGAGAAATTTTTATAGCTTTTTGTGAGAATTGTCTGCCCATCTCTTCAGCCTATTTTTCCACTGGGTCTCTTTATATCTGGTTTTTTCTTTTTGCCCTTTATTTTTAACGGTTCTTTATAGTTTAGGGATATTAGTCCTTTATCTGTGATATGTAATGCAAATATATCCTGCCAGCTATATATCTGTTTTGATTTTATTAGTATTTTTGCCATACAAAAAGTCTTATTTTAAATTTTTATATGCTCAAAAATTTATCACTTTTTCCTTTTGTTGAATCTGAATTTTGAGTCATAAAGAGAAATCCTTCCTTACACCCAGATTACAAAAGAATTCATTCCTGTTTTCTTTCATATCCATATAGTTTTATTCTTTTTTTTAATATATTTTATTGATTTTTCACAGAGAGGAAGGGAGAGGGATAGAAAGTCAGAAACATCAATGAGAGAGACATCGATCAGCCGCCTCCTGCACACCCCACACTGGAGATGTGCCCGCAAGCAAGGTACATGCCCCCCGACCGGAATCGAACCCATTCCGGAACCTTTCAGTCCACAGGCTGACGCTCTATCCACTGAACCAAACCAGTCTCGGCAGTTTTATCCTTATATTAAAGATAGCTGGTACATTTGCTGTTTATTTTTCTATATGATGTGAAGTGTAAATTAATTTTTTCCAAATGATTAACCACTTATTTAAAAGTCCATCTTTACCCCAGTGCTCTGAAATGCTACGTTTATCATGTACTAAATGTCCATGTTCTTGAGTCTATATCTTAATTTTCTTATTCTACTCCACTGTTCTATCTGGATTATAATAAAAATCTAATCTGCAAAATGACATAGACAAAATGTAGTGTAAGATTCCTTCCATTCTACATCTAACTCTTAAAAAGAAACTTAGACCATATTCATAATTAAAAAGAAACAATTAGACCATTAAGTGACTAATTGTTCAAATCATATACAATGGACAATGACTATTTAGACTAGTTATATAAGGAACTAAGGCACATTAGGATTTGCTGGTTCACAAATACTATCTTAAAATTTTGTCCATCATCGATAATTAACAGAACCATACAAATAGATACTGACTTAGTATGATAGGCAAAATTATTTAATTAATAGATTTTGACAGTTTTCTTAACCTCAGGCATAAATATTTCATACCTCCTCCATATCTTTCAGTATCAATTTTATCTTGATATTCATAGGTTTATTATTAAATTTAATAAGTCACATAGAGTAGTAAAATAAAGATAACAGTATATTTTTATATTTCAAAACAGAAATCATGCTGATAACCTACATAGTTCATTTTCTCTCTGCTACTATGAGCTGTACTTGATCTTAGCCAAGCTCATTCCCTCCCCCTGTTCATTTGACTTGATCCATCTTCCTCTATTCAAGCAATTCTTACTCGCCCTCCTGTATCATCAATTGTTTTTCTTTCTATTTACTCATTCCCATGATCCTATAACATGCTATTAATTCTCAATTTTTAAAAAGATTAAAAAGTAAAAAATCTACTTCTGATGCACCACTCCCCACTACCACACAGCTACAACCCCTTTTCCATCTTTCCTACAGGAGCACTGAAGAGTCTATACTTGGAGTGTCTAAATTCTTCACTTCCATTCTCCCAAAACCCCGCAGTACACTATTGTACCCTCCACTCTACTACAACTGTTTCTTTCAAAGTCACCAATGAGCTTTATATTGTTTAATCAAGTAGTCAACTTTTAATCCTCATCTCAATTGACCTATCAGCAGCATTTAATTGTTCATAAAACTGTTTCTTCCTTGAAACAGAATCTTCATTGCCTTCCACAATACCACACCTGTCTGGTTTTCCTCCTGTATTTCTGAACATGCCTTTTCAAGTCTCCCTTGATCATTACCAACCCTAAAAGTTAAAGTAGATACACAGTCTTTTGATCTCTTTAACTATATTCACTCTAATTCCCTAGAGAAGTCAGCAAAAAGTCAAGAGTGCCACAGTGAAGAAACAGACACATCTGGTCCTTGCCAAACACAGTTCTGTCTATCCTCTTCACTCAGTAAACAAGATATATTTGTAAACAAAGAAGATTGAGAGAAAGCCATGAGTTTCAGGAACTACAAAGAATCCATCAAAGTAATAATTTATTATGTTCCATCTAGTACTAGAGAATGTCCTAAAAGATACTTTTTAATCAATCCAGTGTCTACTCTCAAGGACAATTTTTCCCCTTTACATTTACAGAAAGTTTTCTTTACACCAGGACAGGCTAGAAGGTATTCAAAAGAATGTTCTTTATCAAGGCATATTAGAATTTAATGCAGTAATCCCTATCAATAATTATAAATTCAAATAAACTTAATCCATTTTATGCCAAAAGTATGTTATTTAATACATCTTTAATTCACAATAGATTGGCTTTAAAGTGCATGTAATACATTTACTATAAACAAATCATTTATTTGGATTCAGGCATGGGCAAAATTTGTAGTTGTGAGCACACAAAATAGTTTATTCTTGTATTTTTATTACTTATTGTACTATTTTCTCTATGAATAACAGTAAATCTACCTTTGCTCACCCCTGTATGTTCTCAAATTTTGCTACTACATGAGAAAACAAGTGTTTAAAAAGTTTGAATATCAAAATCACCTGAAGAAGCAATGACATACACAGTCCATATATCTCACAGTCACACATCAAGTGACTGCAAACAATTATACCCAGAGGTAAAGAAAGAAATATACTAGAAAAAGAACTTCAATTGGGTGAATAAGGACACATACGTAATACTACAATCAATAAAGAAATTTAATTTAAAAAAAAAAAAGAATTTCAAGCCTATGCACTCTTCTCAACCAGGAGCGATGAAACTAGGCCTACTTTCATATATCAACACAGCCTCTGATTTTATCAAGGCTTACCTACTTCACTAAACCTAGGAGGTCAGTTTTGAGTTGTTTATAAAGCAGAACAAAGATTATACAGTATAGTAAAAGCCAAAAATTGGCCAGACCTGCTAAAAATTGACAAGCTAAGAAATAACTATAGGTAAAAAGGAAATGAAAATAAAAATGCCACTATATAAATGCACAGTAATCAGAAAAAGATCTACATAGTCTCAAATAATGTTATCGAACTTCTTTTTTCTTTTCCAACGGAAGCCTGTGTGTCACATCATTAACTGAATTTTCTCCTGTTTGATACTGTTTGTTTTTGTTTTTACATAGTTACTTTCTAGTCTCTCTCTTCTTATTTCTGAAATCTTTTCCTTAAGATGAATACAAATGATTGTCTCCAATGCCAATCTTTCTTTAAAAGAAGCTAACATGAGTCAAAGGTCAATGACAGAAAGATTAAAAGCTACTACTAACAAAAAAGTTGTAATGAAGTTTTTATCTAATACGGGAAAATCTGGAGTAAAGTTTATTTATTAAATCACATTGTCTAGCATTTTGCAAAGCAGCATCAAAGACCAAACCCATCACACAGCAGATATGCAAATCCAACCATGTCCATAATTTACAAATTAGTAAAAAGACACTATTATTTTTAAAGTAGCTAAATTTAACTACTAAAGCTATGGCTTTCAAACTTGATTTGTTTTGTCTGTTTACCACAATTTACAGTTAAATATATCTTAATATCACCACCTAGTATACACAAATGTATATTTATATAACAAATTAACAATCCTCTAAATCAGTAGTTCTCAACCTTTTTTAATGCTGTGACATTTTAATACAGTTCCTCATGTTGTGGTGACCCCCAATCTTAAAATTATTTTCGTTGCTACTTCATAACTGTAATTTTGCTACTGTTAATGAATCATAATGTAAATATCTGTTTTCCGATGGTCTTAGGCAACCTTGCTAGCAGTTTTCAACCTGTGGGTCGCGACCCACAAGTTGAGAACTGCTGCTGTAGAGCCTAAGACCATCAGAAAACACAGATATTTACATTATGATTCATAACAGTAGCAAAATTACAGTTATGAAGTAGCAACGAAAATAATTTTATGATTAAGGGTCACCACAACATGAGGAACTGTATTAAAAGGTCATAGCATTAAAAAAGGTTGAGAACCACTGCTCTAAATGCATGTGATGCATTCTTGTGGTTTCTGTTCTTTCCCATTTCTTTATCATGCTGTGTGAGATCCCCAAAATATTTTCTCAACCCACTAATGGGTAATGGCCTGCATTCTAAAAATGAAAGAAAGTATAAGTTAGCTATTCCTAATAAAAGCCTCTTGGAGAACAATTTTCATAGGCCTCATGCCCTAAATATTTATTAATTCTTATTTTGTGAGAAATACTATGTGTTTGACCACCCTATGCTAGATATTGTACTACAGAATTTGAGATTACTTATACAAATATAACGACAGTCTTGTTCTTATCTACACTAATGAAAGAGGAAGATGCAAATTGACCACACCTTCGCAACGCCCACCAACCAATCAGGAGTATGCAAATAACCCAACAAAGATGGAGGATTAATTTGGATACCTAGGCGCAAAGTAGCCAGAGGTGGGGTAGGATGCTTATGTTGTTGCCATGGTGACAACATACGCATTCCTCAGTGTCCCAGCTGCTCAGGGCTCTTGGCAGAATGGGAAGGTAGGGTCTGAGAGGAAAGAGGAGGCTCAGGGGCTGGAGTGGTAAGAGGTGCCAGCAGCCAGGGAAAGAAAGGCCCATTCTTCCACAAATCTTCATGCATCAAGCTTCTAGTTTTAACAATAAGGTTAGATATACCAGGAGGAAAAGACAGACCTGTGAATCCATTTACTCATTAAACATTTTTCATAGTTTTTTTTCCAGCATGTCTACAGTATTTCAAAAAGGTTTGTACTAGAAGCCCGGAGCATGAAAATTCATGCACTAAAGGGGGATCCCTTTCATAGTCCAGGAGCCCTCAGAGGCAGGAGGAGACCTGGTGATCAGGGGAAGGTGATGCCCCATCACACCTCTTCTACTGCCACTGCCAGCAGCACAAGCCTCAGCCAGTCCTGGTTACTGCGCCTCGGGCCAGCCCTGGGCAGCTGGGGGGCTGAGGAGACTGGGGGACTCCAGAGGCAAGCATGCAGAGCAGGCCTGGCCTTGTCCATGCCTGCCACCCTGGAGGGGCTGAGGGGACTGGGCACCACCATCTTTAAGGGCATGGCAATCTAGCATATTCCCTCCCTATTGGCTGTGGGCACTGTTATCTTTGAGGGTATGGCAGTCAATTAACATATTCCCTCTTTATTGGCTGTGGGTGTTGCCATCTTTGCAACAGTATGAGGATCAATTACCATATTCCCTCTTTATTAGAATTACAATTACTAGTATGCATATATATTCTTTCTTCTATTAGATACATGGAACTACTCTGATCATATCCAATACATCTTTATTATCCTCAAAGCACTTAGCGTAAAGTCTAGCATACAAGAGGCACTTATTTAGTGAACTAATAGTTTTTTCTAATCTCAAAGATTAGTTAAAACTATCAGAATTAGGATAAGACACAATAAAATAGCTTTAGGTTAACAGGTACTTTTAAAGGGTACCACTATCAAAATACCTCAAATATCAAAGCAAATTTCTGAAAGACTAAATTTTATTCCACACATTTGTAAGACTTTTGAAATTACTTAAAAGAGAACTATTGCAAAAATAACTTACACCAAACTTCATAATGCAGTTATTAATAAAATCCTACTAAAAATAAATATATACTACTAGTTAGTAAATTTTAATTCTATAACAAGTGAATGTCCAGAAGAAATTAAGCTGTTGCAAAGTAACTTAATTACTTCCCAAAACAAAGCTCAAAAATATTTTTTGTGTTGCTAATCCTCACCTCAGGATATCTTGCCACTAATTTTTAGAGAGAGGAAGAGAGGGGGAGGGACAGAAAGAGACACACACATTAATTGGTTCCTATCGCATGAACCCTGGCAGGGATCAAGCCTGCAATGGAGATATCTTCCCTTGACCGAAATTGAACCCAGGACCCTTCAGTCCTCAAGCCAATGCTCTATCCACTGAGCCAAATCGGCTAGGGCTCAAGAATATTTTTAGTAATACAAAAATATATAGTACCCAGAAAGGTAAAATTCACAATGTCTAGAATCTAATAAAAAATTACTAGGCATAGAGAGGAGCAGAAAAGTACACATCAAAAAGAAAGGAAAAAAATTAATCAACTTAAATTTAATTAAATTGACAGATATAAGAATCAACAGACCTTGAATTAAATCAGTTTTTATAAACTATCCCATAAGTTCAAAAAGTTTAGTGACACAGAAGATATATAAAAAACACAAATCAAGATTCTGATGAAAACTAAATACTTAAAAACATAGACATTCAATGTAAGGAAGAAAAGTAAAATCAATAATTTAAAATGTAACAACTGTTTTTGCCTTTTCAGGGTCCTGTGAAAGGGCCTTTTCTGAAAGTCATGAAATTATATATTTTTTCTCTCACACATAGTCACCAACAAAATCTGGGAGAAGTCAGCAGAAAAAAATCAGTTAACTTAAAAGTAATCTGTATTGGGGCCTTGTTGTCCATTTCTTATAGATTATGGTTATCTAGAGGAAAGAGCATAATTTTTGTGTCCTTACCATGGAAAAGTATGAAACATTCTCTTCCCTCTGATACAGAAAGATGAGGGCAAGTAAAATATATAAGAGAGTGAGTAGGGTGGTAATGCTTATAATAATAGAACATGTCCGTATTCTACAAAAGCCTTATAAAGACTACTGTCACTCTTCTAATACTGTTGGCTATGACCTCTGGGCAGATTCTGTCATAAACTTTACACTTCAGTTTCATTCTAAGGTGATTCCACCATTGAGAACAATGTTTTATCTTCAACTTACACAAAATGTCATTGGTATTTACTACTTCACTGGTATTTACTGCTCCACTGGTATTTATTTCAGTTTGTCTTAATAGTCTCTTCTGGAATAAGGGATTTTACTTAAAGATCTATCTTATACAGGTTTCCCTGAGGCTAAGAAACTCTCAAATACTAAATTCTTAAAGAGAATAAACCTTCTCCCTGGAGATGAATTCTGAAGTTTTGGAACTACAGTAAGTTTTTCAGGTCACTATGACACCAGAGCAACATTATTCAGGCTTCTCTGTAGAGACCAAGAAGCTAGACTGTAGCAATAAACAGCACTTCAAACTGTATATTACTTTGTTATTCAGAAAACATAATCACATGCATGATCTCATTTATGTCTCATAAAATCCTTGTAAATAGGGCTTATTCACCTTCACAGTGATAAATTATGCAAAATAAAAACTTTGACATCATCTTGAAAAAATCCAACGCTACCTCACACTAGTAATTCAATTAAGATTAAGTTCTATCAATTCCACATCTGCATACTCTCACTTATATCTCCACCCAGCTCTGCTCCACACCAAGTTGTCATTTAAGCTGTGTATCACACACCTTCAGGGCCATCACTCACAATGCAATGTAACATCTGACCAGACTTTTAAGTGGTTGTCCTGGCTTCAAGAACACTGCCCTCCACTCTCCCTATTACACATTTTCTATTTACTATTCTAAAAAAGAGGGCACTTCTGATTTCAGCCATGATATAGGAACTGAAACTGAATTTAACATTCCACTGCAAACAATAATAAAGTTGGAAAACAAACAATATAAGACTCTGATCCCTGAGAAAAGGGAAACTTATGTGAACTCTACCCCCAACATTGGAAGCAATTTGCAGTTCACTGTGCAGCAAAGGGATCTCTAGCAGAACAGAGCAGTATCACTGAGTTGATGGGGCAGAGATTAGAGTTCTGGAATTTGTGGGGCAGAGATCCAGAGAGGATGCTATGCAGATCTCAAAAAATTTGCATGGTCCCCTTGAGTATCTTACTCAAGCATATGATAAAACACCACAAATGCAGCCAGAAAATTACCAAGAAGTTATAGGTTCAATAAATCCCAGAGCTCAGAGAGGACTGGGAGATGTTTTAAGTTGGAAGGAGTCATAGTAGTGCATAAACAATGAAAACTTGAGACATACAGTGAAGGCCTCAGAAGGGTGAAACCTTAGTAACAGGCTAAATTATTCTTATTATAAAAGTTACTCTAGTCCCACTCTACAAAAATAAATATACAAACAAACAAAAAATACAAACAAGACTGAAAGGATTGAGTTGATTTCTAGTAATTTAATTTCCTATCAAAACAAAGTCCTGTATTCTTTAAAAGAAGACAACAAAATCCAATCACTCAATGTTAGAATCTACTCAACATTTACCAGACATGTGCAGAAGTAGGAAAACATGCCTCATATCAGAAGAAAATCTGTCAATAGAAAAAGGCATAGAATAAAAAGGTGATGTTAGCCAAGGCCTGTTTGGCTCAGTGGATAGAGCGTCAGCCTGTGGACTAAAAGGTCCCAGGTTCCATTCCAGTCAAAGGCATGTATGTACCTTTGTTGTGGGCACACCTCCAGTAGAGGGCGTGCAAGAGGCGGCTGACAGATGTCTCTCTCTCTCTCTCATCGATATTTCTAAATCTCTATCCCTCTCCCTTCCTTTCTGTAAAAAATCAATAAAATACAAAAATAAAATAAAATAAAAAGGTGATGTTAGCAAAAAAAGACTTAAAAGCAACTATTACAAATGGCTCAATGATTTAAAGAAACAGAGGATCACCATGAGGAAAGATATGCAAGACTCAAAAGAGACCTTTAGAAATAAAATATAACATTCAAAATAAAACACTTAACTGGGTAGAATGAACAGCAGACAAGATAATATAAAAGAAAAAAATCAGTAGCTTGGAGATACAATAATATAAACTATTAAAACTGAACTGTAAAAACAAATTTGACAGAAAATAATTAACTGAATCACAACAACCCATGGGGTAATATCAAAAGAGCTAACATTTGTATAACTAGAGTCTTAGAGAAAAAACATGTGACAATGGTAAAAAATGTTTCCAAATTTGATGAAACACTATATACATACATATGAAACACACACACACATACACACACACACACACACAGGAATCTCATAATTAAATTACTAAAATGAAAGGAAACTTTAAAAGCAGCCATAGACAAAACACTATATTACACAGAAAGGAACAAAGATAAGAACTACTGAAGACTTATCTTAAAAAACAATGAAAGTAAAAAAAAAAAATCTTCAACTTTGAAAAGAAAATATTAAACTAAAATTCCATTTCTAGCAAAACTACATTTTCAGGCCAGCAAAAATAAAAAGAATTCACTGTCTACAGTAGTACACTATAAAAAATTTTAAGAAAAGTCTTCAGGCAAAAGGAAAATGAGATGAGGTAGAAACTTGGATATACATAAAGAAATGAAGAATGATGAAAATGAGAAATATATGGGTAAATATAAACTCTCTATTAAAACTGGTTAAAAAAAGAGAGAGAGAGAAGGCACAGTTACCAATATTAAGAGGGAAAGGTAAAACATGATTACATATCCTATAGAAAATTAAAGAATGGAATATTATGAATAATTTTAGGCCAATAAATTGAATAGCAAATAAACTGAAAAAAATTCTTTAAAAGACACAAATTACAAAAACTAATTCAAGAATACAAAAAATATCTGTATAGTCTTAAAGCAACTAAAAAATTGAAGGAGAAACCAAGATGGCGGCATAGGTGAACACCTAAACTAATGCCTCTCACAACAATTTCAAAACTACAACTAAAAGACAGAACGGACATCATCCTCAGAACCACAGAAAAGCTGGGTGAGTGGAAATTCTACAGCTAGAAGGAAAGAGAGGGGCTCACGGAGACTCAGAGGAGCTGCAAAAAGCGGAGGTATGAAGACACTCCCATGGAGAGAATGGGCGGTTGAGTGTGCCGATGGCTTTCTCTAGCGGGAGGAAGACGGAACCTCCTAAATGCGCTGAACTCCAGTTCCAACTGCACTGAATCCCAGTTTGAGGCAAGATCCTGGGGACCCAGATTCATATGGGTCCCCAGAGTGCACAGAAATTCAGGGATGCCACGAAAGGCAGATGTCTGGAGGCACGAGGGAGAGCACACAGAGAGGGCTTTAGTGATTACCAAGGGGCACAGACCCAGGAGCCTCATAGGACAGGGCTGACGGGAAGCCAAGGCTATCTGCTCAGCCCTGAGACTCTGCCCCATTCAAGCTGAGCACAGAGGCTTTTGCAATTTTGCAAGTCTTATATCATAAGGCTGACTCTAGCATAGAAGTTCTCCCAGTGTAGACACAGCTGATCCTCACAACCAATTGGCTTGAAGGTCAATTCCCCCAGTGATACCAACAACAATCAAGACTTAACTACAACAAGACTATACACACAGCCCACAAAGGGGTGCACCAAGGGAGTCCAACTTAGGTAAATGGGGAGGTGGAGCTACTGGGCCATATAGGAAAACTAGCACACAAAGCTACTCTACCAACTCAGGGAAGCAGCAAAAATGCAAGACAAAGGAAGAGATCACAAATGAAAGAAATGAAGGAAAACAAATGACTGAATATAGAGTTCAAAACTACAGTTATAAGGTTTTTCAAGAATTTCCTAGAAAAGATGGATAAATTTAGCAAAACCCAAGAGGAGATGAAAAAGGACAAACTAGAAATTAAACATACACTGACTGAAATAAAAAATATTATACAGAGGCCTGACAAGAGACTAGAGGAACGCAAGAACCAAGTCAAAGATTTGAAATACAAAGAAGCAAAAAACACCCAACCAAAAAAGCAAAAAGCAAAAAGAATCCAAAAATATGAAGGCAGTGTAAGGAGCCTCTGGGTCAACTTGAGGCGTACCAACATCAGAATTATGGGGGTGCCAGAAGAAAAAAGAGAGCAAGATACTGAAATCCTATTTGAAGAAATAATGACCAAAAACTTCCTCCACCTGGTGAAAGAAATAGACTTACAAGTCCAGGAAATGCACAGAACCCCAAACAAAAGGAATCCAAAGAGGATCACACTAAGACATCATAATTAAAATGCCAAAAGTAAAAGACAAAGAGAGAATATTAAAAGCAGCAAGAGAAAAACAGTCAGTCACCTACAAGGGAGCACCCATACAACTGTCAGCTGATTTCTCAACAGAAACTATGCAGGCCAGATGGGAGTGGTAAAAAATATTCAAAGTGATGAATAGCAAGAACCTACAACCAAGATTACTCTACCAAACAAAGCTACCACTTAGAATTGAAGGTCAGATAAAGAATTTCACAGATAAGAAAAAGCTAAAGGAGTTCATCAACACCAAACCAGTATTATATAAAATGCTAAAAGGTACTCTTTTAAGAAGAGGAAGAAGAAGAAAAAAAGATAAAAATTGTGAGCAACAAATATGTATCTACCAACAAGTGAATCTAAAAATCAAGTGAATTAAAAATCTAACGAACAGAATAAACTGGTGAATATAATAGAATCAGAGGCATAGAAAGGGAGTGGACTGACAATTCTCAGGGAGAAAGGGGTGAGGGGGATGCGGGAAGAGACTGGACAAAATCGTACACCTATGGATGAAGACAATGGTGGGGAGGTAAGGGCAGAGGGTGGGTGGGAACTAGGTAGAGGGGAGCTATGCAAGGGAAAAAGGAGAACAATTGTAATAATCTGAAAAATAAAGATTTATTGAATTTAAAAAAAGAAAGAAATTGAACTCCTAATTTAAAACCTTATAAAGAAAACACTAGACCTAGAAGGCCTCTCTGTTGAATTCTGTTATATGTAAGGGAGACGTAACATCACTTCTACACAAACACTCTCAGAAAATACAAGAATAAGGGGACACTTCCCAATTCATTCAATGAGGCTAGCAGGATCCTGATGCCAAAATCAAGAAAAAGAGAGTACCAAAAAAGAAAACTACAGATTGATATTCATCAAAAATACAGATACAAAAATCCTTAACAAACTAAATTCAGTAATATACAAATAATACATCCTGACCAAGTAGAATTTATTGCAGGAACACTTGGTTTAAACATTCAAAATACATACCCTGGCCATTGTGCTAGGTGGTTAGAGTATCAGCCCATGTACTAAAGGGTCAGAGGTTCAAACCCCACTTAAAGGCAAGTACCTGGGTTGCAAGTTCCATTCCCAACCCAGGTCAAGTTCGGGAGGCGACCAATCAATGTGTCTTGTCTCTCCCACATTCAGGTCTGTCTGTGTCTCTCTCTTTTCTCCACCTGCCCCTCCACTCCTTCTAAAAAAATCAATAGAAAAAATATCCTTATGTGAGGATTTTAGAAAATTAAACATTTTATAAAAATCAAACATTTTTATTCACTATATGAACAGAACGAAGGGGGGGGAAATCCATCTGATGATCTCAATATGATTTTTAAAAAGCACTTGACAAAATGTCAATGCATTCATGACTTAAAAAAAAACAACCACTCAGCAAACTGGGATTAGAAAACTATTTACACAGCCTGATAAAGGATATCTATCAAAACCTATTTTTTAAATTATACTTAATGGTGAAAAACTGAATGTTTTTCCCCTAACAGGAAGAACAAGGAAAAGATAACCACTCTCATCATTTCTATTTAACATTATATATTTAGAGGTCTGATGCATGAAATTCGTGCAAGGGTCTTGGCCCTCACAGCCCTGGCTTCATCAGGAAGGTCATCCAAAAAGTCATTCGGGTGTCTGGTCTAATTAGCATATTATGCTTTGATTATTATAATCTATAATGTCCAGTATCCTAAGTCAGTAGAAGAAATAAAAGCTACACAGATTAGAATGGGGAAAATTTCTTAATTTGCAGACAATATGACTGAATACATAGCAAATACTAAAGCACCGAATTAAAAATATACATATTATTATATCTAGTAGGTGAATTTAATTTAGCAAGGTTACAGGACACAAAGTCAATATATAAAAATCCATTTCTTTCTACACAGCATCAACAAACAATTGAAAAAATTTTAATACCACATAATAGAATTAAACAACATTAAACACTTATGAATAAATGTAACAAAATATGTGCAAGACCTCTACATTGAAACTGCAAAGTATTGCCAAGGGAGATTTACAGAAGATCTAATACACAATTACTTATTGGCAAGTATTATCTTGCTCCCAACTGAAAATGAAAAAGTACAACCCATTTCTAAGCCTTTGGGTCTTGATCATTTAATTTTGTTTTCTAGTTTATGTATTTTAGAGATGTATTTACAAAATGTTTCCATAGTGTTCACCTCTGCAATAAATAATAAGATAAAGTCGTCAGTTTTATTCACTTTCTATTACAGTGTGGCCCTATTAAGAAAATAAAAACTTATAGCACCATATAATACAGCTCAACAAGATGAAGTTTTGTTCATGGTGCGGGGAATCCCAGAATAGCTCTTTGTTAAAAATTCTCCATATAATCTCAGCTACTACAGTGCTGAATTTGGTATCAGAGAAAAGCAAATCCTTCCACCAAACACATTTTAACAATGATTACTTCACCAAATTTTTATAACTGTGATATCTGAATACATGATATTAGACAACTGTCCATGAGACAAATTTTTTTTAACAACCTGTATAGTTTAGCTACTGCTGCATAATTGTATGGGTCAGCTTTGAAATGTGATTCTGTCACTTAGCAGCTGTGTTACTCAACCATCTGAGGCCTGTTTCCTCATCTGCAAAAACAGTAGTAAAATTGAATCTGCCTCAAAGAGTATTGTGAAGGTTAAGTTAAATAATTCATGTAAAATTATGCCCTATACTCAAGAGTCTTTACATAAGGAATTAGCATTTTATTGAATGCTTTCTATTACAATAAAATTCATTTTTGTGCTTGTTTTCTAAAGGGGAGAACAATTAAGTTGGTAAAACTGAAATTTTAAGACTGCCAACAAATGGTAATGCTTTTGTGATTTTTAGCTTCATTTAAGACATATGTATTGTACAATTATGTCACTTTCTATAACAGGTCAAATCATTACACGTGTTTTAAGAAATCAAATGTCCTACTGAAATCAATATGGGCTCAAGAATGCCCTTTGCTAGTGATCCCCTACACTCCTTCTGTTAAGTGAAAAGATTTAGTCAAAGAACTATTGTTCCCTATTTTTTTT
>PVJN01029089.1:0-26710 GCA_004026805.1 Lasiurus borealis | reverse complement strand
TTCCATTGGTGTGTCTACAGTGCAGGTGACGGGCAGTCCGAAGGGGACCAGTGTAGGAAAGGAGGCAGCACCTGCACAGGTGCGACCACGGGAGCCCATGAGCGTCCTGATGATGGCTAGCAGAGAGGTGGCGCACCCCGAGGCGGGGCCCTACCGGGACGGCGCGGAGGCCGAGGACGGCGCGCAGCCCATGGATGACATGCAGGTGAGCGCACGCGCCAGGGGGGTCGTCACGCTGCCCGGAACTTCGTGGTGTTGTCACAGTTCGTTCTCACCCAGGACGCTTCTCCATTGAGTGGAAGGGAGCGGGGGAGAGAGAAACATGGATGTGAGAGAGACACATCGATGGGTCGCCTCCTCCACGCACCCCGACCGTGGTGGGCATCAAGCCTGCGACCCGGATACGTGCCCTTGAGAGGAATCGAACACGGGACCCTTCCGTCCATGGGCGAGGCTCTGTCCACTGAGCCATACTGGGGCAGGGCTTCCCGGATGTTTACAGTCACCTTCCGGAGGCCTGTGACCTCCTCACCCGCCAGGGTGAGCCGTCCGGCCCGATGAGGGTGATGTTGGGGTTCCCTCTTCCCTGGGGCCACGCATCCACCCCTGGATCAGCACCATGAACAGGGCCTCCCAGTGGCGGCTGGGTATCCGCAGAGCCCTCTCTCGGGGCACCAGCTCCTCAGACTCACCCAGGACCCTTCTCCCTGGCGTCCAGGGTGGCAGAGGCCACTGATTCTGGACCAGCTCTGAGCAAGTCCTGGCCTGGTCACTAGAACCGGAGGCCTGGTCACTAGAACCAGAGGCCTGCAGAGGGCATGTGACTGATCGGTGCCACCATCACCTCGAGACGGGCAGGTGTGGCTCAGTGGTTGAGTGCCGACCTATGAACCACGAGGTCACCGTTCAATTTCCATCGACCGGACAACGGATCTGAAAAGTCCAGAATCCTCCAGGCCTCCACTTGCAGGGACTAAGGGGCTCTGCCCTGAAGGAAAGCGGAGGTGCGGCTGTTAAGCAAACACAGTTCGCTCATGGGAATGCACCGCAGAGGAGAGGACCCAGCGAACCCCCTGAGGACATGTGCTGGGCTTCTCCTTCTCCAGCGCCCCATTCACTTCCCCCAAAACCAATGTAAAGGAAAAGACCCCGAGAACTCGCGAGGGCGCCGGGCCTACAGAACCGCAGGGATGAGAGGGAGGGCCCATGGCCCTGGGGCTGCACAGCCCGCAGCGCTCCCAGGAAGGGGGGGGCTGCCAGGGGGAGGAACCGTAAGCGGCTCCTGGGGTCGCTGTTTGGCACGGGTGCGCTTCCCACCTGAGCAAGTCCTCCCCTCCCTGTGCATGGCGGGGGCGGGTGCTTCGTGGAGGGGGGCTCCTCCATGGATCTACCTGTGGGGGTTCGAGCCGGAGCTTGGACAAGGCCGGCAGTTCTTTCTCTGAAGGGCAAATAGCAAGTAGTTCAGGCTTCGTGGGCCACCAGACTTGTCCTGGTGATTCCCTCTGCCTCTATAGCGCCAAAGCAGCCTCGGGCAGTCTTGAACCAGAGAGTGTGGCTCTGTGCCAATAAAACTTTATTGACACCAGCCAGTAGCTGGTGGGTGGGCTTCCACAGTTGGCCAGGTCCCGGTGAGGACCGTTTTCAAACATCATTATTAAGTCATTTAGGACAATCTTCACAGACTTTGAGTAATAAATCACCAGACGGTGAAGATCGGTAGCTCAAAAGGGGAACAGAGTGGAGCATCTGAAACGTTTTGACGGAAACATCATGTCTGCACCGCCCAGCGGAGTAGCCACCAGCCGGCGAGGCCCTGAGCCCGTGACCCGGGGCTGGTGTGACTCGGACTGAGTTTCTGACTGTGTTTAAACATCCCTCGGCTGGCGCTGCTCTAGAGCCCGGCTTCTCAGACGCGGAGTGGATGCACGGAACAGAAGGAAACCTTGAAGCATCCCCTTGATATTGTACCTGAGCCTGAGAGAGGAATACGCTGCTCCGTTGAGTCCGTGTCTTTGGGAAAAGCAGCCCTCCGAAGAAGCAATTCGGCCAGTGAAAAACAGGAGTGGAAAATAATAACAAAATAATAACACGGAGGAAGGGGGAGCATTTTGGCACGTTCCGTCAATCGAGTTCAGTTGGTTTAGGGTCATCCAAAGGGTCACAGGTTCGATTCTAAGTCGGGGCACTTGCCCAGGTTTCAGCAGGTCAGTCCCCGGTGGGGGCGCGTACAGGAGGCATCCGATCGATGTTTTTTTCTCTCTCTCTTCCTCTCTTTCTACCTCTCTCCCTCCCCCTCTCTTTAAAAGCGTAAGCATGCTCTCAGGTGAGGACTCAGTAATAATAGTGATGATGAAACTGCAGGAAATGGCCAGCCAGAGTCCGTGGAGGAGGGAACAGTAAAACAAAAAACTGGTCCGTCTGCGTGGTTATCAGCAGTGCGGTGGTGAGAGAGGCAGTTGTTAAGAGGGGGCTCCCACACGGAAAAGGAATCGTGATTAAAAAATAACACGGAACTACCATTCTACATTAGTGTTTCGGCAAAACCGGGGGTGGGGAGGTGGAGGAGGTACCTTCCGGGAGCCGCGGGGCGTGGTTCCGCTGCTGACGTCGGCGGTCCGTCAGATGCCCGGCTCGTGGGCGGCACAGAAACACCGCGTCGCTGCGGGAGAAAACACGCCTGCCCCGTCACGGGGGGCAATTCAGGAGCGGGAACGAAGTAAAAGCCGACCACAGAAACAATAAATGGAAAACGTAACGGGAACATTTTCAAACGTGATCCATTCCCTCTTCGGTAACCGATGATTCTATGATGAAAAGGTGCTCAGATTGAGTGAAATTTTAAAAAAGAAAGCAAAGTACACTCCATGCTGCTGGTACAAGACACAGCTAGAGTGAAATGAAACAAAAAAGGTGATGGGAAAAGATACAACAGACAAATATGTATATAAAGAGAAAAAAAAGGCAAACGGTACAATTCAAGGGAAAATCATATACGTGTATATACATGTAATTTATATGGTGTCAGTGAAGTTCTATGAGCCATTGTGTACCTAGCCACCCAGCTTTCATTGTAAATGCAAAAGCTAGTGAACACAAATGTGGAACCACCACCCTCATTGCAGGGGAGACTGATGCCCCGTCTCAGACTGAGCAGTACAGTTGGAAAGCTCGAGTCACTGTAGCCTTTTAGGTGACGTGCTGATGTCATTTGGACACAGAAAAATGTCTGCAGTGGTTCCTTTTAGGGATTCAAGACGCATCTGTGCGTGCTGCTCATACACCGGGACACGAAGGAAATTTAAAACCCCAAGCTGCACACTTAAAGGCTGTCTTTCCCTTCTCTGAGCACAAGCCGAGAAGTTTAGAAATTAATGTCGAGATTTGTTTCAGGTCCAACTGCTGAGCCTGTTACTTGTGTAACGCCATCTAAGTGTCATTGCCTTTTGGGAATGACAAGAAGTCAGCTACATGGTGTTTGAAGTGTCATTGAGGGTCTTGGGCTGGTCTCACTGCCACAGAGTCACGGAACGGAGGATCTGGGGGGGCTCCATGTTCCATGCTCCATGTTCAGGCTCCAGGTTCCTTCGTTTCCAGAAACCCCACTTTGCTTTGAATAAACTGCTTGAATACCTCCCAGCAGAAAAAGGAAAATCCAGGTAGGACCTACTTCCTCTCAAATCAAGAACCAATATCAGCCGAGACCAGTGTGGCTCAGTGGATAGAGCGTCGGCCTGCGGACTGAAAGGTCCCAAGTTCGATTCCGGTCAAGGGCATGTACCTTGCTTGCGGGCACATCTCCACTGTGGGGCATGCAGGAGGCGACTGATTGATGTCTCTCTCTCATCGATGTTTCTGACTTTCTCTCTCCCTTCCTCTGTGTGAAAAATCAATAAAATATATTTAAAAAGAAAAAAAAAAGAATCAATATCAAAGGGGAAGAAAAGCTGTGGTATTTCCCCCTCCATGTCTTCACTGTATCCCAATTACAGAAAGAGTTCTTGTTCTATGTTGACCATTTGGAAAACTGTCCGAGATGCGTGTGTTTAGCAGCTCGATTGACGGAACCTGCCAGAATGCTCCCCCTTCCTCCGTGTCCACTGGCGGGATTTGGTGAACGGACACAGCTGTGCACCCGTCACCCGGGCCCCTCGAAAGCACTCCCATCACCCCACGTCCCTGTGTGGCTCGCCGTCACTCCATTCCATTGCAGCCCGGCCATAGGCAACCACTGATCTGATTTCTCTCCCCAGAGTTTTGCTTTTTCTAGAAATTTTATAGACATGGGATCATAAAATGCGTGGTCTTCTGTATCTGGCTTCTTCCCCTCAGCAGAATGTTTTTGAGATTCGTGTCGTAAGATCAACATTTTGTCACCCTTGTAGAGATCGGCTCCGAACATTTCAGGTCTCTTACAAACTGCACCTGGTCCCCTGATGGGTTGCTCAGTGGTTAGAGCACCATTCCCTCAGATTGAAAGGTCGCAGGTTCGATTCCGGTCAAGGGCACATTCCTCAGTTGCAGGCTCGAGCCCCAGTCCCAGTTGGGGTGCAGTCGGGAAGCAAGCAATAGATGTATCTCTCTCACATCGATGTTTCTCTCTCTCCCTCTCTCTTTCCCTCCCTTCCACTCTCTCTCTAAAAATGACTGGAAAAATATCCTCCAGTGAGGATTAACAAAACCTTCAACCTTTGTATTTCACGTTCCGTTATCAGAAGATGTGCAAGGACATTTTAAAAACAAGCGCATCTCTCTAATTCTAAAAACATAGGCCTCCCTCCAGACTAGTGTGAAGCTTCTTGGTGTCACTATTAGGACTGTATTTGGGGAGCAAATACCAGCAACCTAACTAGAGTGATTTAATTTTTAAAAATTCTTTTCTGGAGAGTCTCACGGTCCAGAAGTAGGTTCCGGGTGCGTGGGAAGGTGGAAAATCAAGAAGAGGATGATCAGAACTGCTCATCACTCACCAGCTGGGCCCGGGGCCTGGCTCCCTGCTGCTCCCCACAGAACCGGGGTTCTCCAGGCTCAGGGCTGGGTGTTGGTTAGGGACCCACTGGTGTCACCTCATTCATACAACTTGCTGGAGGACTGCCCAGTCACAGTGCCACTGAGAGGGTGACCCCGCTGAGAGGAGCAAACGGGCACCAGCCAGGGCTGCTGTAAGACTTGACTAAGGTTTTGGCCAAAATAGGACTTGGAGGACCCGGCTGGTGTGGCTCAGTGGTTGGGTGTTGACCTATGAACCAGGAGGTCACGGTTCGATTTCCAGTCAGGGCGCATGCCTGGTTTGCAGGCTCGATCCCCAGGAGGGGGCGTGCAGGAGGCAGCCGATCCATGATTCTCTCTCATCATTGATGTTTCTCTCTCTCTCTCCTTTCTCCCTTCCTCTCTGAAATCAATAAAAATATACTTTTTAAAAAAACAGGACTTGGAGGTAATGGGGGGAAGAGTGTAAAATGTAACAGTGACTCTGGAGTGGGCGGGGTGGAGGGTAAGCCGATCCCTGCGTCCCCTCTCCACGAGGGGAGCGGGCGAGTCCCCCCACCCTGACGCCCCACGCTCTCCGTTGCAGGTGAACATGATGACGCTGGCGGAGCACATCATCGAGGCCACGCCGGAGCGCATCAAGCAGGAGAACTTCGGGCCCACGGAGCCCGCGGCCTTGGAGCGGACGGAGACGGCCACCATCAGCAGCACCATGAGCTGGCTGGCCAGTTACCTGGCCGACGTGGACCACCTGCCGAACGCCGCCCAGATCAGGTCCGGCGCCGCGGGAGCAGTGCCCTGGTCTCCCGGGGCCTGGGGGGTGAGCCGGGTGTGAGGGGGCCGGCGGTGAGACCTCACCAAGCAAGGGAGGAAGCTGCCCATCGGCGGCTGAGTACGTAGAGGGCTGGGGTGCGTCTACACCGTGGAAACCAGGCAGCTGCGAAAAAGGGGAGCGCTCAGCCTGGGAGACAGGAGGGAGGGACCTGGAGAGCAGCAGGCTGAGCTCAGGGGGCCGCCAGTCCGGGGAAGACGAGCGTCCACGGTCTCACTCCCGTGGAATCGAGTGAACAAAATGAACTTGACCGGAATAGGTCCAGGGACAGAGACTCGTGGGCAGACTGACACACCTTAAAGCGGAGGGTGGGAGAAGAGAGGAACCAAAGCACTTAGTGCAGATGCACAGAGCCCACGGGACAGACGGGAGGACAGGAAAGGCCTGGGGGGTGCAGGTGGGAAGGCAAATGGGGGAAAGAGAAGTGGCGTCTATAATACTTGCCATAATAAAGACACTTTTTTAAAATATATATTTTATTGATTTTTTACAGAGAGGAAGGGAGAGGGATAGAGAGTTAGAAACATCGATGAGAGAGAGACATCGATCAGGCGCCTCCTGCACGCCCCCTACTGGGGATGTGCCCGCAACTAGAATACATGCTCTTGACCGGAATCGAACCTGAGACCTTTCAGTCCGCAGGCCGACGCTCTAGCCACTGAGCCACACTGGTTTCGGCAAGATACTTTTTTTTTTAATGAGGAAGCGCTGGGGTGTCTGCCCGAATCAGAGCCTGAGGGTGGCCTGTGCTAGGTCTCCCCCAGATTCACTGGTGTGGCACGGGCAGGGATCTCGGTGGGTTCGGGGTTCAGCCTCATACTGAATGCATGGGAGGGGTCCCGCGTGACCTTGCTGGCGGAAGGACAGTGACAGTCGGGTGTGTGTCGAGCGCCGGAATGAAAGCACATTCCTAACGGCCCATGCGGCTCCCAGCGGCTCCCGTATATCTCAGGTCAGCGCGTCGTGGGTCGTGCCGATGGGTCACGCCTCCCCGTGCCCCCTCTCATTGCAGAAGCGCGTACAGCGAGCCTCTCACCCCCTCTTCCAACACCAGCCTGAGCCCCGGAGGCTCGCCAGCCAGCGACATGGCCTTCGAGAAGCCCGGCCTGCCCTCGGCGGCGGACTGGTCCGAGTTCCTGAGCGCGTCCAGCAGCGAGAAGGTGGAGAACGAGTTCGCGCAGCTCACCCTGTCCGACCACGAGCAGCGCGAGCTGTACGAGGCCGCCCGGCTGGTGCAGACCGCCTTCCGGAAGTACAAGGTACAGGGCACCGGTCCCGCCCGACCTTCTTTTTTTAATATATTTTATTGATTTTTTTTACAGAGGAAGGGAGGGGGATAGAGAGTTAGAAACATTGATGAGAGAGAGACATCGATCAGCTGCCTCCTGCACGCCCCCTACTGGGGATGTGCCCACAACCAGGATACATGCCCTTGACCGGAATTGAACCTGGGACCTTTCCGTCCACAGACCGATGCTCTATCCACTGAGACAAACAGGTTTCGGAGTGACTCAACCTTCTTATGGCCCTGGAGGTCACGAGCATCCCCGCTAACACCCGGCCATTTCTTTTCCTTTTCTTTTTTTTTTTTAATATATTGTTACTGCCTTCAGAGAGGAAGGAAGAGGGAGAGGGAAGATAGAAACATCCATGATGAGAGAGAATCATGGATCGGCTGCCTCCTGCACGCCCCCTTCTGGGGATCGAGCCTGCAACCCAGGCATGTGCCCTTGACCAGAATCGAACCTGGGACCCTTCAGTCCACAGGCTGATGCTCTATCCATTGAGCCAAATGGGCTGGGTCCACACGGGCCATTTCTTTCTTCCCCTGAGTTTGTAGCTTCTTCATTTGAATTTCTAGTTCATGTCACCTGGATTATTAATAAGCTCCAGAAGCCTTGGTGACGTCAGTTTGACCAGTAGTGCTATAGTGTCGTCATCTCAATTTGTCGTGGGTCATGAAAACAGATATTTGCCATTTAGTTGGTATCAAGGAAGCTGACGCCTCTGGCACAAGGAATTTATGGCCTTAAAGCGGGGGCTTCTAACCGGAGGCCTGGGACCTGGCCTCAGGCAGCTCGGGAACCCCTAAAATGTCACGTTGAAGCATCTGTGTGGGCAGTTTTGGAGGAGGCCTGGGGTCTCAGAGGGCACGGTGGAGCTCTGGCAGGTCCTGGGCAAACGGCACCTTACCTGATTGTTACACACTTAGAGCCTGAAAAAAAATTTTTAATATGTTTTATTAATTTTTTACAGAGAGGAAGGTAGAGGGATAGAGAGCTAGAAACATCGATGAGAGAAAAACATCGATCAACTGCCTCCTGCACACCCCAGAGTGGGGATGTGCCTGCAACCAAGGTACATGCCCTTGACCAGAATCGAACCTGGGACCTTTCAGTCTGCAGGCTCTATCCACTGAGCCACACTGGCTTCTGCTGAAAATATTTTTAAAATGTGGTTTCATTGATATTAGAGAGCGGGGGAATGGGGAGAGAAACATCTATCAGCTGCCTCCTGCAGGCCCCCTACTTGGATGGAGCCCACAACCCAGGCATGTGCCCTCAGGGAATCGAGCCCGTGACCTCTCTGTGCATGGGACAGCACTCAACCAACTGAGCCACACCGGCCGGGCAAACATGAATATATTTTTAGGTCAGCTAACCCCCAACTATGATGGCTCTACGTAAAAGCAAGAATAGCTGGAGATTTATTCTGTAAATTCACCTTTTACAATGTAGACTTCTCACTGCTCTGTATTTTGGTAATCCTGGGCGTCTCGGTTCTGAGAAAGTTAGTGAAGTGAGCGATGCTTCTCTCTAAGCCACAGGAAGGCTGGCATTTCTCATACCGAACGAATCACGTTTTATTTTCCCCCCCTATTTCCCCTCCCCCCGCCCCCCGCAGGGCCGACCCTTGCGAGAACAGCAGGAAGTGGCTGCCGCCGTCATCCAGCGCTGCTACCGGAAGTACAAACAGGTGAGCACCTGCGGCCCTGGCACTGAGCCGAGGCCGCTCCCGTGGGGCTGCCCGCGGGCAGCAGGCCGGCCCGGACGCGGGCCGCCTCCGGATTAAAAGCCGGAGAAAGCGTCCCAGAGACGGAGGGCGAGGAAAGCGGCGCCCGCCTGCAGCGAGACAGGTGCCACAGAGCCATGTTTGCTCCCGTTTTGGCCTCTGGTGCTGGCCTGGGCGGGTCTGTGTGGCCACAATTTCACCCAAAGCCCCGTGGTGAGTAAAGGGCGTCACAGAGTTGACTGGCGGCCGGAGGTCAGTGCTGGCTGTCATCCTTGACCTTGAACGGTCTAAGCGACCTCATCCTCAGCCACTCTTCCTTTCAGCTGCTTCTTGCCCGTTGGACGGTGAAGAATCCCCAGCATCTTTGAGACGTAAAGTGCGTGTGGGTGCTTAGCGGAGGGAGGCGGGAAGGGCAGCCACGCGCTCTCTCCCGCCCTGGGACCGTGGCCAGGACGACCCGCAGGTCACAGCTCCCGCCAGAGGGCGGCGGGGCTGACCCCGGGCCCCGCCCCTCAGAGGGACCAGGTCTTTCAGGGGCACCATCTCATCCGCGCCTCACCGTCACTTAAAGGAGACAACCTTACGTCCGTCTTACAAAGGCTGAGGGTCAGAGAAATTAAGAAAACATTACATCTTTGTAACCGTCCCGAGGCGGTTAGAAAATCAGAAGCGTTTCCTGCTGGAGCCTCGAGTGGCTCAGTCCTGTCGGTAGATTCTGGAACCTTCTCTCGGCTTGTGCTTTCCGTGGGTTTAAATGTTTATTGGGGGACTGGTTCGATGCCGAGGTGCATAATCGCCATGTAGAAACTTGGTCACGTTCCCTCGATACGACCCAGGGCTTCGGTGTCCGATGCGGGTTGCCTTTAAATCGAGTTTCTCCAGGAGCGCGCTCCGTTCCTGCGTGGGGGTGGGGAGCGGGCCTCTTCAGCTTTAGCCGGTGGAGTTCATGATCCCAGAAAATGAAGGTTTATTGTGTAAACGCTGACACCGCAGTTCCGCAGCCCGGCGGCAGGGGGCGCTGCCCTTGGTGGGGAGGCTTCTTAGCACCAGCGAGAGACACCCCGAGTCAGAGCTTCCAGCCGGGGAGGACAGCGGGCATTCATCCCCACACCTGAGTTGGGTATTTTGGGGTGTTGCTTTTAAATCCCCTCCCCAAGAAGTGCTGCCTCCAGCCAGCAGGACGGAGGGCGTTCTTTACCGGAACCCTGAGCCGTAGGAGGCAGGTCCTTCGGGAGGCGGCAGGCCCGGATCCAGCCAGCTCGCCCTTCCGTTGGTGGTGGTGGTGGCGGGAGTTTCGTCGGTTCTGGCTTTTCCGCGTCCTGCCGTCGAGCGCTCTAACGTTAATCTTGTATTCTCTGTTTCTCCCCCAAAGCTGACATGGATAGTCTTGAAGGTAATGCCACACCCAGTCCTCTCACTAACCATTCCACCAGAGTCACAAACGCCACTCCCATCACCAGCGACACGAAGGGGCCATTCCGATGGCAGGGTCATGAATCAGCCATCCCCACCCACTCCCACCCCCTTCACCCCCCGCCCCCGCCAGGCCAGCCGACCCCAGGGCGTCCATCCTCCGGAGACCTCGTGCTCATTCAGTAACGATCCGCGGACAGCCTTTTGGCCGGTGTCCACCGGAAGCATCCGTCCCAGCCAGTCACGGGAGCCACTAAGTAAATTTTCCCGGGGCACGCGGCTGGGAAGGCCCCCGAGGCTCTGGGGGATCCGGCGCCCTTATTTTAAAAGACCCCCGGGACAAACGGAGGTGTCAAGCAGGTCGGGGTAGCCCAGAGGGTCCCCGCAGGAGGGCCCGTGTCCTGCACGCTCCGGAGCCCCTCCTGCCCTCATTCCACCGCATACATGCACAGACTAGGCGAGGGCTGTCCTGCGCGCGTTTCCCTCCGACGGTAAGTCGCCCTCCTGCCAGCCGAGCGCCTCCTGGGCCCCCCGAGTCGTATTCTGTTTCCTGAGCGACGTGGACGTAGATTCTTAATGGACGGAGAGCTCTGAGTCTGTAGCGCCCCGAGACTGGGAAGGGAGGGGCGCCTTCCTCCCTGGGTGCTGCCACCAGTGCCCCAGCCAGCCCGGTTGGCCCGGTGACTGGCTGTCCAGCGTGGCCGGGCGCTGGCCCTCTGCGTGCGCCTCTCCTGCAGGTCAGAGTGGCTCCCAGGTGTCAGCGTTTCATGATAAGCCTCGTGTTTGGGACCTTGTAACTCGGGAGTTTGCTGACGGGCTGTGGAGGGGGACGAGGAGGCCTCACGGCGGCCAATCCAGAAAGGTTCCGAGATGGGGAGCCGGGATTCATCCTAAACACCGACTTTCCGCGAATGTTCCTCAGGCCCCGGGGTGTCTGAGTGCATCGCTATTAAGAATTCTCGCTTTCTGCCCGGCCGGTGTGGCTCAGTGGTTGAGCGTCGACCTATGAACCAGGAGGTCACGGTTTGATTCCCGGTCAGGGCCCATGCCCGGGTTGCAGGCTCAACCCCAGTGTGGGGCGTGCAGGAGGCAGCGATCAATGATTCTCTCTCATCATTGATGTTTCTCTCTCTCTTTCTCTCTCTCTCTCCCTCTCCCTTCCACTCTGAAATCAATTTTAGAAAAAAACTTTCAAAAAAAGAATTCTTTTTCCAAGAAGGGCAATAGATTTGGAATCTGGGGGGACAAAGCACCTTAAAAAAGCAATGCGTGGTCTGGGGGTGACCCGTAGAGAACCAGCTTTCCTTCCGGAGAGGCAGGCGGAGGCGGCCTGCTCGGCCTGGTTGGTGGTTGAGCCCGGAACGGAGGACACGGCGAGAGGGGAGAGGGGCTGCTCGCCCGCCGCCCGCCGCCGAGAGCCGAGCACCCCGCGCCCCGGGTCACGCCCCGCCCTGTCTCCCCGCAGTACGCGCTGTACAAGAAGATGACCCAGGCCGCCATCCTCATCCAGAGCAAGTTCCGCAGCTACTACGAGCAGAAGAAGTTCCAGCAGAGCCGGCGCGCCGCCGTGCTCATCCAGAAGTTCTACCGCAGCTACCAGAGGTGCGGCCAGCGGCGGCCGGCGCGCCGGACCGCCGTCATCGTGCAGCAGAGGCTCAGGTGGGCGCGGGCCAGGCGGGCAGAGGCTCAGTGGACTGAGGGACAGGTGGGCGCAGGTCAGGTGGGTGCAGGTCAGGTGGGTTCAGGCAGAGGTCAGGCGGGCAGAGGCTCAGGTGGGCACAGGTCAGGTGGGTGCAGGTCAGGCGGGCAGAGGTCAGGTGGGCAGAGGCTCAGTGGGCTGAGGGACAGGTGGGCACAGGTCAGGTGGGTGCAGGTCAGGTGGGCACAGGCCAGGAGGGTGCAGGTCAGGTGGGCGCAGGTCAGGTGGGCACAGGCCAGGAGGGTGCAGGTCAGGTGGGCGCAGGTCAGGCGGGCAGAGGTCAGGTAGGCACAGGCCAGGTGGGCAGAAGCTTAAATGGATGCAGGTCAGGTGGGCAGAGGCTCAGTGGGCGCTGTGACGCTCTGTCTCCACGGGAGGCCAGGGAGGAGCGGGCAGAAGCTCTCCCGCTGAGCGTGCCCGAGGCCAGGGAGACGCGACGGCGGAGGTTGGGGAAGCAGCAGCCTCGGGGGTGCTGGAGGCCGGCAGTGGCTCCAGACGACGGGGCCCGTGCCGCCTTTCTCAGCAGGCGAGCACCGGGCAGTCGGGAGGACAGTCTGACACCAGTTGGCAGTGTCCATTGGCTCCCGGCAAGCTGGGGGTGCTTCTCCACCCCTCCCTCACCCACCCCCACCCTCACCCACTCCCCATTCCCTGGGACGCCCCCACGGGTCCCTGGAGCAGGTCCCTGTTGGGTTTGCTACCTGAACGGTTTCTTCACAGTCCGGCACCTGCCCCGACCTCCCGCTTCCGCGTGGGAGGCTCCCAGCTCCCCTCTCACGGCGTAACGAACACCCGCTGTCTTGCAGGAGCAGTTTGCTAACCAAAAAGCAGGACCAGGCTGCTCGGAAAATAATGCGGTTTCTCCGACGCTGTCGCCACAGGTAGGTCCACCGTCCGCACCTCACTGTGCATCTGACTCATCACAGCTCACAGCTCAGCCCGATCTCTGAGCCCCTCGTCACCCCCTGGAGAGCCAGGCCCCCCTCCATCCCCCACAGAGAGTCCGGGCGGGCCTCCCAGTGACACCGGGTCGTAGAACTCCTAGCTAGGCCTGAGCTGCTGCCTCTGAGCGTGGTCCCGTGCCCGGTGGAGCTCCAGGCCAGCGTTCCCGTTTAATTCGGTGTGAGGACAATCAGTTGGATGCGCTTTTAACCCCCCATTTCCGTGCCATGTGGCAGTCTGCTCTTCACTAGACCTCACTGGGCTATTATTGCGTGTCCAACACACAGACCCGCTTCCCTTCTCCCGGGAACATAGAAGTGGATTGTCCCCGGGGTGGCCGGCGCCCTCTGCTGGACGCGCGGCACACAGCAGGCTCTGGAATCCCCCAGGAAGGCCAGGCTGAGGAGGGACAGGGGAGATGCGAGGGAGGGGCGCACCCCTGAGTGAGAGGCCCCGGGTCAGGAGGAGACAGTGGGCCCCACAGGCCCCGCCCTCCCCGTGGAGCCAGTGGCGGGCTCTCTCTGTGGCTCCTGGAGCTGGAGCTTTCTCGGTGAGGATCAGGATCGGCTCTGTCCTTGGGCCCGGGGCCGTGCAGAGTTGCTGTCACAGGGCCTCCGGCCACATCCAGGCCGCTGTCCCCGCTCCTGGCATTTCTGTGCCCCGGGAGTCGTGCTCTTCACTCACGGCCCGGCCAATCACCCCAAAAGCCCACGTTCGGGTCCAGCCCGGTTCCTCAGAGGTCCCCTTCCTCTTCGATTCTTCTTACTGGGAGAGCCATCCGCTGGCGAACTCGACAAGCGTTTTGACTCTGAGTCTTCGCAGGGCTCCCTGGCTCCCTGTAGTTTTACTTTTTTACTTTAAAAAGAGCTCATTTCTGTGGCGCAGGCGGGACCAGGGCCGGAGCCCCGCATTAGAACAATGAAGCCTTTAAGAGGCGCCTCCTTCCGGATCTGGCGGGCGGGTGTCCAGAGGCAGAATGCTATGCAAGGAGCTGTGGTTCACGCAGCTGCCCGCTTGCTCTCCGCCGGGTTAGCTCCCGGGTAGACGCCAGGGGACGCCCCGTTGATGGGGACACAGCAGGTCTCGTTAGGAGAGGCAGGTCCCGGGTGGGGGGCGGGGGAACTGTGCACAAGCCTCACCCCTGCCAGCCTCTGTGCCACCCCTCCTGCCTGTACTCGGCGCAGAGTCCTCGCAGAGAGGAGAGGGGTCATTTCCTGCCTCCATGACCATGACCATGACCCCGGCCCTTTCCACGCTCACGGAGGTCAGCACCCTCCCTCCCACCCCTCCTCTTCCTGTGAAGCGCCAGCCCCCGGGCTCCCTCCTCCTGCCCGGGGGAGGCGGAGGCCCGGTGCCTGCTTCCCAGGCAGCTTGTTGCCGAGGAAATGGCCTCTCCGTCCCTCCTTGAGGCGCTTCCAGCACACCCAGACGTCCAGGCGTTCACGTTCCCTGTCCCGTGGTCTGGGCTCGGCTTTGACCACGAGGGCGAGGCAGCCCGGGGACTGAGCGCGCTCTCTCTGTGGCCGAGCCCAGCCCGTCTGCATGGGGCGGGCTGAGCGCTGAGTAGCGCCTCCTCTGGGCCTAGAACCCTCCCTCTAAACTGGCAGAGGAGGCAGCGGTTTTCCAGCCCGGTTTTCCTGGGCGGCCACAGGAAGGTGTGCGAGGAAGAGGTGTCTGTTCATTTATGAACTCTGAGTCTGTCCGTTATTTGGGATAAAAGGCCCGCCCCTGGCTCGGGTTTTAGAAACGGGCAGGAAGCCTGCAGTAACCTTTGACTTTGGACGCCAGCTGAGCTGGGCCCTCACTCTGCTCCTTGCTCTACGCGGGAGCTGAGGGGACCCCCAGAGTCTCCCCTGGGAGGTGAGCCCATGCTGCCTTCTGCTTCCATCGGGGTCCCTGAGCCGTGTTCTCAGAGGGAGTCTGTGGCCTGTCACTTAGAGGCATCGAAAGGGGAACCCTCCCTCCCAGGATCTCTCTCAGGCAGGTGGGCAGGGAGCGGCTTCAGGAGGCCCATCTCTTCGGGATTTGCTGTCACGGGACCCCAACGTTTCTAGACTTAAAAATCAATCGGTGCCCTGGCTGGAGGGCTCAGTGGTTAGAGCATCTGCCCTCGGGCTGGGGGATCAGGGTTCCGACTTCCAGTCAAGGGCACGTATACCTCGGTGGCCGGTTCCCCTGGCCCCGGGAGGGGCTCATGCAGGAGGCAGCCGATCCACGTGATCTGTCATGTCCATGTTCCTCCCTCCCTCCCTTCCCCTCTCTCTCTCTCTCTCTCTCTCTGTCTCTTCCTCTCCTCCTTCCCTTCTACTCTCTTCCCCCTGGAAATCAATGGGAAAAAAAATATCCTCAGGTGAGGATTGCACAAAAAAATCATAGCAATAGGAAATAAATAACAACACATGGGTGGGTTCTCCACCTGCTCATCCCACATTCCAGACCCCCCGCGTCCCCCCGCCCCCGGGACCCCTCTAACCTCCCTGCTGGTGTGGAGCGAGGCGGGTGGGGCTCGGGAGCCGCTGCTAACGCTGTCCGGTGTTGTTTTGCCGTTGAAGCCCCCTGGCGGACCATAGGCGGTACAGAAGGGTGAGTGCAGCTCGCGGCCCGCCCCCGTCCCCGCCTCTGCTTTCTGCCTGCTTGCATGGGGCTGCGCCGCGGTTTGCCGAACGTCTCACCTCCACGGAATGACCTGCGACGCGCGCGAGACTAACCCGACCACTAACACCGCTGCCCCCGGGAGACCGGCGCCAGGGCCGGCGTGCGGGCCCGATGCATGAGCAGCGCGGGGAGGGCGGGCTCGGAGGCCGCGCAGGGCATGCGGAGGAGGGGGGGCACCTCCGGCGTGCACGGGCGGCCGGGGCACGCGTGGGGCTCCTCAGGCTGAAACGGGGGGGCTGTGGGTACTCGGGAGCCACGTCGTTGAGTTCCCAAACGTCTCTCGTCTGCTGGGTCCGAGTTTCTAAAGCCGGAAGGCGCCCTGACGGTACTGGCCTTCTTTACAATGGGTCTCTGTCTCGTCTAGAATGGCCTTTCCCCACCCCCCTCCCTCCCGTTTTATTTTCTGACGCCCCTTCCCTGACTGACGCTGCGAGGTAAGTCAGACCCAGAGCCGGCCTTTCAGAACGGCCCCGCCGTCCGTCCGCCGTGACCCGTGACCTCCGGCGTGTGTACAGGCAGAGCCGCCTCGGGACGGGATGCCGGGTGCGGGCTCTCCCCTCTGTGTGGCCTGCGCTGCAGCTAAGAGGCGACACCCCCATCATTTGCGTTTTACAGAGATGATGGCACCCAGGCCTCGGCAGGCCTCAGAGCAGGGTGCTCGGGTGTCAGCGTGCCGTGGGGTGGGGGTCCTCGCTGGGTGGGCCTCAGACAAGGATTTCGTGCCAGAAAACCGGTTTAAAACCCGGGAATCCACGTCACCAAACACAGGCTGCCAGCAGATGAGTTGGTCCACGTTTGTCTTGTTCGCACGTCGTGCCAAGAGCAGGGACCCCAGAAATGTCACGCGGGGCTCTCCCTCTCGACTTCACGTTGCACCCTCCTCCTCCGTATGGCCACTGACACGCTACGTGGTCACCGGCGAGGTTTCGGAGGGAAGGCGGCCTTCACAGCGCCGAAGCTCCCGCGTTCCCGAGATGCTCTCCCGCCGGCCGGCCTGTGTCGCTGCTGATGTCCGTGCGTTCTGGGTGAGGCCACGAGCCGGCCGGCTTTTCCTTCCAAGGTCAGACCGTCTCCATGGCAACCACGGGTTCTGCCGTCGCAGCTGGAAGACAGCGGAGGAGGGTTCATGGGCAGAGGGGGTGGCCCTTCTGACGAGACCGCCCTTTAGACACTCACCGGCCCACGGGCCCCCGTTTGCCGACCTACCACAGCGGGAGAGCTGAGTGTTTATAATTCTGCCCAAACCAGGGCCCTGTTTCCATGGAGATTTAAAGTCTCCCTGTGAAAACCATGGTGTCACCTCCGGGGGCCGTTGATTGAAAAGATCATAAGAAAGCAGCTGCTCAAGTTCGTAGTGGAACGAGGCCGGCCTCTCCTGGGTGAGGGCGGAATAGTAGGGTCCCTGCGGAAGAGCCGTGCAAAGGTGCCTGCACTAGAGATTTAGGAAAAGAAGGGGACAGGAGTGTCCATTGCTCTCTCGTCCGGCTCCCCACACATCTGCCACAGGAGCCAGCGTGTCGTCAGAGGGGCTGCTTCCTGCTGGGAGGGACCACGACAAAGACCTCGCTTCTAACGGGTGCTTCTCGGTACCAGCCAGCGGCCCCTGCACTCCCGGTGCCTCCTGATTCAGTCCTGAGCTCCCAAGTCTCCTCAGGAAGTCGGGATTCATAGCCTCCTTGGCCCAGAGCCTGTGGGGGGTCCGGGGAGAGGAGCTGAGAAGCTTCTGGTCCTTCTAGAATGTTCTTCTTTACCCAGCCCCATGTCGAGAGAGAGCTTGCCTCTGGCTTTGTCTGCTGGCGGTGCGATCGCTCCCTCTCTGTCCATCACCGCCCCCTGGCGGCCCCCAGGTGGAACTTGCTCTCGGAGGCAGACGTTCTCCGGGGAGAACCGGCGTCCCTGCAGTTTGTGTGAAGGAAGATGATACACACACTCTGTCACCGTTCCCCGTGAGAAGGACTTAATTAAATGTCATGGGACAGTGCTGGCTAACGCAGCAGAAGGCTCCTGGATCAGTGGACGAGGTCGGCCATCAGGACTGGGACCCGCAGGCCAATACCCACAGCACAGCAACCAGAAATGCGCCCACTTCCGTCTCCAATGGGGAAGTTAAGGCAAAGCACTGGGCCTCCCCGCCCCACCCCCAGCCCAGCTTCTGCGCAGGCCGAGCCTCAGAGAGGCCGAAGCCCTAACAGCACCACAGGCTCTGCTGACATCCAGGGCCGGGGCCGGGGCTGGGGCTGGGGCTGGGGCTGGCCCTGGACGCCTCGCTGTCCGTTCAGGAGGAAGCTCGTTGGACAGAGGGAGCTGACAGCTCCCCTCCCTTCCCTGTGAGCGGCAGGCGTCCACCGGAAGGATGGCTGAGGCCAGGAACCCCCTCGGCACCTGCTGGGGCACCGCTGTCCAGGGGGCTGGGCCAGGCGGAGAACAAGACGTTCCCCCAGCCGATGGCAGACACCGATCCCCACGCGGGAGGGAAGCGGTCAGGAATGGGCCCGCACGGCGATCGATCCTCCAGGTGGAACGGCTCCCACCTCGCTGGCAAGACGCTGCCCGTTGGGGCGTGAGAAGGTTCTCGGAGATCGGAGCGGCCGCTCCTGCAAAGCGACGGGGGGACAGCCGCCCCCTGCCCTACGCGGGCGGTTCCCTGCGAGGGCGGTTCCCTGCGCGGGCGGTTCCCTGCGCGGGCTTTGTGACCGTCGCCTCACTGCGGTCCCTCCACGCAGCGGGAGCTCGGGCCCCAGCCAGCCTCCTCCGGAACGTGCTGGCTGGTGGCCACGGTCAGAGGGTGGGGAAGCCGTGCCGCTGGAGTGGAAGAGCCCCGGGTGGAGGAAGAAAAAAGATCACACTTCTTGGGCACACGTTTTTATTTGTTTGTTTTTATTTTTGGTGTTTCTTTTGAGGAAGAGAGAGAAAAAGAGAGAGACAGAAACATCAACGATGAGAGAGAGAATCTTGGATCGGCTGCCTCCCGCACGCCGCTTCCTGGGGATCCGGCCCACAACCCCAGCGCATGCCCTGACCATGACCTCCTGGTTCCTAGGTTGATGCTCAGCCTCTGGGCCATGCTGGCCGGGCTTAGACACACGTTTTAAGCCCACATTTCTCTCTCTATTGGACAACTGGGTTTCCAAACCCCGGACTTGGCCAGGTGTCCCCAGTGGGTCCGCACCGCGTTCTGCTTCTCTCCGCGTCGTCACGTGTGCTTCTCTGCGAGGGCCGGCCTCCATCAGCACCTGGAGGGCCATCCAACCGAGAGGGACTGTCCCAGGCCTGTAGCGGGCGCTCCCACTTCTCTGGTCACTTCTGATGAAGGCGGTTCCAAGTGGCCCTGTGCATGCGGTGGGGAGCAAGCCCCGGATGTGGGGTGTGTCACCGGAGATCGGTGCAAGCCCTGGACGTGGGGTGTGTCACTGAGGGATCGGAGCCCCGGATGTGGGGTGTGTCACCGAGGGATCGGAGCCCCGGATGCAGGATGTGGCAGCGAGGGGTCGTTCCCGCCTCCGCGTGGCTCTCTGCCCCTTCAGGAAAGGGCCCTCTGGAGCAGCCGTGTGTGAAAGCGACACCCCCACACTGGGTCCGCTCACTGGGCCTCTGCCTCACGCTCTGCGATCCCAATGAGCTTCCCGGAAAATGGCGGGACCTCCCTTTCCCTGCGCTCCCCACTAGCTGTCGCAGCCCTGAGAGCGACAGGGGACTGATCGGAAAGCCACGCAGCCGCCCGCCCGTTTCTGACGTCCAGCATCGCGAGGCTGCGCTTGCCCCAACCCACGGACTCACGCACCCCTTCCCTGGCCGAGCGTCCCGGCGTGGGCGCCGTCTGGCGTGGCCTCATGAAGCGGCTGCACCGCACTTCCAGGAGCCGCGCCGCTGTCCCCGGGTCCGACGACCGTGGGGCGTCCGGGGAAGTGAGCCTGGGCGAGACCGGCTGTCGGTGCTGTGGCTCAGACCTCCCTCCAGCCCATTCTGCCGCAGCTTCCTTTTTCTCCTTTTCACTTTTATTGTTTGCTTTTTGTCCAGACTCAGCAGGACCCCGGGGGGGAGGGGGGTGGCCTGGATGCCTGGGACGTCCTGGGGTGTCCTTCATAGCCGATGGGTCCCAGGTCCGATCCCGCTGGCCCGATCCCCTCCGCTCCAGGCCGCGGGGTGGCACTGTTTCCCAGGTCACTGGGAGGCGGTTCGGAGTGTGGCCCTGGCCGCTCTCAACAGACACAGCCGGGGCCTCGGGAGCCGGGGTTTCTGTCCTATGTTTGCTGTCCTTGCGCATTCGAGGACACGGCTTTGCCGTCATCTGTGCCGTGGCGTTCAGGAGTCAGTGCAGGTCCGGTAGGATGTGCCTTGGGCGAGCTGGACGCTGATGTGCAGCTCTTTCTTGGCACCGAAGGAGTCCAATCCCTTGACACCCACAACCCGTGACCTAAGCCAGGGGCCGGGCGCCCTGGCCCCGCTGGGCGTTAGCTGAGCTCATTAAACGTCTGACCAGTGACAGCCGGCTCGTTTTCAAGCTGATAGTTTGATGTGGCCCCTGAATGACGTTGTAAGCAGCCAGATGCCCTCGGCAGAAGACAGTGCCCGCCCCGCCGGAGCTGGGTGGGTGCAGCCCAGCCCTGTGGCAGCTTATTGAGCCCTGTGTTCTGGGTTCTGGAGGTCTGGATTTTCAAGGATGACTCCGATTCCAACAATTCTGGTTCATATTAACCAAGTCTGCGCACTGAGAAGTGTGCTGGCAACCTAGGTCATATTAGTGAAGCCGGTGCGATCGGTGGATTTGGTTTCAGTGTATAAAATTGATTTTTTTTTTCTCTCCACTGGCTTCTTCGTTGCCCTGAGACACGGGGGCAGCGGGGGGCCTCGGGCCCCTGCACGGCCGCCGTTCTCCGGAGCACCTGTTAGCGGGCAGCGGCTCGCGTCCGTCCGCCCCTTGCTCTCCGTTTACAGACAGGAGAAGGTGGCGTCCCGAGGACCAGAGAGGGTGGCGGGTCTTCCATTGGAACATACGCGTTCTCCTCCCCTTTCCCACAGTCCTCCCTCGGTGACACTTCCTGTTTTAAAACATACCCCAGTCGTTTTGTTATTGATTTCAGAGAGGAATGAGATGGGGGGAGAGAGAGAGAGACATCCATGATGAGAGAGACTCATTGATCAGCTGCCTCCTGCACACCCCTGCTGGGGACTGAGCCCGCAACCCAGGCATGTGCCCTGGCTGGGAATCGAACCCAGAACCTCGTGGTCCATGGGGTGATGCTCAAACCATTGAGCCACCATGCGTCATTTTGATGGCACTTACAACAACAGTGTCCTCAGCCCCTCAGCCCGAAACTGACAGAGCGTCAGCCTGTGGACTGAAGGGTCCCAGGTTTGATTCCGGTCAAGGGCATATACCTTGGTTGCGGGCACATCCTTAGTGGGGGGCGTGCAGGAAGCAGCTGGTCAATGCTTCTTTCTCAAAGATGTTTCTGAATCTCTCTCTGTCCCTTCCTCTCTGTAAAAAAAAAATCAATAAAATATGTTTTTTAAAAAACAAAATATATTAAAAAAAAAAAAAAGACTGAACTCTCCACATTGGCTGGGGAGGTGACTTTATCTGAAACCGTGGTCTGACAACCTCAGCGTCTCCTTCCCCCAGTGACCGCGTCGCCCTCTCTGCCCTTAGCAGCGTGCGGGCAGCCCCTGGTTTCCGAGCAGAGTGTTTACCTGGCAGCCTAGAAACCGCAAACACAGACGTGACCGTTTTAACTAAAGAAAGATGTTCACGCTGGACCCGTCGCGACCGGCTGACGACAGACTGTTTTGTGTGAAACCGAAACGGTTCTGGCTGTACCTCACTCCCCTTCCGCCTCATCTCAGCGAGGAGCAGGATGCTTTTAAAGCCCCCCTGCTCCCCCCGGAGAACGCGGGGCCGGCTGTCTTTGGTTCGCGCAGTCAGACTTGGAGTTAAAATCCTCCTCTGCTCCGAGCTGGGGTCTGTGCGTCTCTGGGGATGAGCCCTGGATGAGAGCAGAGACACGATGCGACGCTCGGAGAAGCATGCACACCTGCCCTAACGCAGCCACGAGGTCTGCGCGGGCGCAGACGATTGCATGCCCGGAGGTACACGTGGCATCGCTGCATGCCTTGCATCTCTCCAGCCCCGGAGCTGCTAGTCTAGACGTTGCATGTTTAAAAATTGAACGCAGACGAGAGCATGTTTCAATTTTTAAAGAGCCACCGACTCACCGAGTCTGCATGTCTGCAACCAGGGACCTAGAACGATGCGATGCGTCCCTCTGTAGGGTCACACCCAGGTGACCGGAAAACTTAATAGCCTCCCGGTACCTTTCCCGATCAAATTGAAAATTAAATGACGCCTGGGTGCCGTTAGGAGCACAGCCGCGGTTCCTAAACGCTCCTGTGGAGAAAGACGGTGCAGCGGTCTTGAAGAGCCACTGCGGGTTCCCTTCAGTCCCGGAGTCAGACGAGCCGGGGGCCCAGACTGGCCTCCTCTTTGGTGGTCACGGTGACACCAGGGGAGCGTCTTCCGAGGAACCATGCTGCTCGGAGGCGGTCAGGACCGTTGTCTGGAACTGCTGTCCCCGCAGAGGTGCCACCTCTGGAATAAGCACCTCGATAATGCGCCACGGGGTCTCGATGTCTTCTCCCCACGGGGTTTCCAGACGCTTCCTCCCCGCTCGAGCTCACCCAGGGAGCAGACCGGTGTGGGCTTTGCCGTAAAATGTAAACATGCTGTTAGAACTGTAGGTCCCGGGAGAGACAGGTGCGTTAGAGGTCCGCGTTGGAAAGGCCCGTGAGGAAGACAAAGCCACCCTGCCTGCCTGCCAGGCTGGGGAGGCACAGCCCCTCCCTGTCCCTGAGAAACCGCCCCGTCTGCGGGCACCAGCTGGGAGGTGAGCCCCGAAGCCGCTGCCAGGGGCGGGTCTTGACTGGTCAGTGCGGGGAGGACTCTCCCCAGCTCCCGGCCTCTGCCCCGGTGCCTCGTCTGCATCGGGGCCGCGCTAACGCACCGCGGCCGGTGTTGACACCAAAACACCAACAGGAGGCGGTCCCGAACCAGTCCTTTGCCGACTTGCCAGCGCTCGGTAACAGTCCGTTTGGATGTGGTTAGCACGCGCTGTCGGACAGCTGGATCCAGTCCCTTCCGTGCAGTGCAGCCGACTGCTGCCCCCCTGGGCACTCGGGGGGGGGGGTCCCCACATCCCTCCTAGGAGCACAAACACCGGACTCCCCCGGAGTGAGCCCGAGAGCCCGCAGCTGGGAGCTCTGGGCCGAGGCTCTGGCCACCGGAGTCTGTGGGCAAAGGCAGCGCGTTCCCCAGGCCGCAGCGCCTCAGCCAGTGTGCACCCCTCGCTGCATCACCTGGGATTACAGGGCCCGCAGGGCGCCGCTGGTGTCCCCGGGCTGAGGACAGAGCTGCTGGACCGCTGACCTGGTTCCCCTCGTCTGAGGCGCACGCGTCCCTGTCGCGCTTGGTTCGGGAAGCCGGTTTCCATTCTGCTTTGCGTTCCGAGCAGGTGGCGGCAGAGCCGGGGTGTGGCATGGGCCCTGCCTTCCTCTGGCGTGTGTCCCCCAGCAGTTAAACGGGGTTCTTTGGCCCTCGATCCTCAAATGGTCTTTTCTTTGTTTTCTTCTTCATCTTTTTTTTTTTTTTTTTACTTTAGAGGGAACGGGGCCGCCCTTCCTGCAGCCGGTGGGTTTCACGCCGTAGTTACCCCCGCTGTTCTGTTGTGTTTCTCTTGCAGAGTGAAAGAATTGAAAAAGGCCAAGGAACTTGAAGACATACAGCAGCATCCCTTAGCAATGTGACATTGCTTCTCAGACTGTTTTCCTTTCTGTTTTTAGCAGAGACATGCAACGACACACGAGCTCACACACACACACACACACACACACACACAAGCGCAGACATACACACACACCACACACACACACACACACCACACACACACGCACGCACACACACACAATCCCTCTGCAGTTTTGGAGAGATCAGCTGCAGGGTTTTAACAGGAATGTTTTGTTCATTGCATTTGCACTTTCATGGACAACTTTTCATTTGATCAGCAAGACATCACGGAACTCAATCTTCTGTTGGGTCGCGGGGAAACCGGACGCCGCGAGGAAGGGAGAGGCTCCCTCCGGGGAGGCAGCGCTTTCCTGCTCACATAGGGCTGTACTCAAACATCGCGTGGAACTGTACAAATATTTATACCAAAAAATTCTAGGGAAGAAGCGGCAACAGGAGAACGCCGTTCCCCGCACCTGCCGGCCACTTCCGAGAAGCTGAATCTTCGGGATTCGTTGTCAGTGGAGGGCTTTCGATCATCCCAATCTTTCTTGCGTCCGTGCGTTCTCATTCTCCTTCGCTGTTTCGTTTGTTCTTGTGTTGACCTCAACAGCACACTTAATGCAACTTGTAAAAAAAAAAAAAATCTGCAGGTTTTTAATGTCTTGTGGAAATTTGCAGAGGGGCGGGCGTGGCAAACGGGTAATGCATGGGAAATAAGGAGAAGCCGCTTCCAGCGTTTAAAGAGTTCGTTTCCTCGTCCCCACCCACCCCCCTCCCGGGAACCTGCGCGGAGTCCTCGTGTCCCTCCTCTCATGTCCAGCACTTTAATTTTTCTGCCTTACTTTCATGTGCAATGAGGGTTACTCCGAGAATCGGTAGAGCATGTAGCTTTTCTCCGGTAACCCTGGGAAGTGTAGTCATTCTGAGGAATCATAAACCTTGCCTGGACATTTGCCACCTAAGAAGATCAGCGTGGTGCTGCGTTCTGGCCAGTAAATTCCATATTTTTGGCTATCTCTCATCCAAAACGGAGCAGCTTCTGTGTATATAGAGAAGGTAGAGATGGAAAGTGAGAAATATTTGAAAGGGATTATATTAATTGCTAAATATTTTATTCACAAAGGTCAATAACAATGGCAAGATAAAATTATTTGTATAGTTTTGTCTGAACGAGCAAGAAAAAAAAATGTGGATGTATTGTTTGTATATATTGTATATATTAAAACAAAGAGATATGTGCATGAAATCAAGAACAAAGAAATGAACAAAAGCAAAGCATTAGTGGCTATGGTCTGTAAAATGAAACAAAAAAAAACTTTATTTCACTATAAGAGTACTTTATTTTAAATGTTCTTTAGAAGAACATTTTGCTAAAGCATGATTAAACTGCAAAAAAAAATTTAAAAAAAGAGCTACTGTATTTAGACTTAGGAGAAAAGGCAGAGTAACATTACTTAAAAAAAAGGATATGTTTACATTTAATTTTGGCTATCAGGAGTTTATTTTATTTTATTTAAAAAAAAACAATTTTTGCCAATGGTGCCAAGTAATGTGAATGCTAATATTGCTTAAGAAAATTAAGTTCCTTTTGCTAAACAGATAATCATAAGATGAATCCGTAAACAGCTTACTACCATCCACTCGCTCCAACAAAGAATACTTAGGACGACCAAACCCTGACAAAAGAAATAGTACGAAAGGTAGAAAAAATGTCTCACGTTTTCATATCTCCTGCTGGAAACCAGAAAGTGTAATAAAAAAAATAAATCGCACACAAAAGAAATCACGCAAACTCTAATAAACGATGCAGACTGGTCTTGTTAGGGATGTCACGGCATAATGACTATTTTCACAGAATGAGGAGCCAAAGAAATCTGATGCTTTTAAACATTCAACTGCTAACGTCAAATTGAGGAGAATCGAGTTCGCATCTGCCGATGCCAGTTTAAAAATTCCCAGGTTACGTTTCAGGACCAGTTGGTGCAAAGCGGAAATAACAGTGTGTTGTTGTTTTTTTTTCCTGTTTGTTTTTTTGTTTTTTGTTGTTTTGTTTTTCTTGGTTCTGGCTGCCAACTGTAAGTTAAAACTCAAGGCTCGTTGTGAAGCCTAAAAATATTCACAAATAAGCTTTTAAACTGGTGTCTTTTTCGGAAGGAAGGGAGACACAACAGGATCGAGGTAAAAACTGGGGTCAGTGCTCTTGGTGCCTTTTCTATAATTGTACTTGTTTTTTAATTACTTCCTTTCACTGCCAACCTCAAATTACTGTACAGTATACGTCTTACTGCTTGTGATCAGCTTCGACCACAGTAACAGCCCCACCACTAGCAGCCATCTGTACATTTGTAAACTGAGCTGACTCGGTTTTGTTATTTTAAATGTGTGGGTTACGTTACAGCTGTTGCAGTCCCCCCCACCCCTAAGCCCACCCCCACCCCCCACCTCACCCCCACGACCCCTTTTATTTTACCGTTTAACCTACAGGAGGACACAGTCATTTACACACACACACGCACACACAGACACCTGCATTCCTAAGTGGGAAAAGAACGCGAAAGCCAGCTCTCTCTCAGAATATCCTCTCTCAACGCCGAACTTAGACGTTTTATTCCATTTATCCCGGTCCAAACACCTGATCTTTTAAGACAAGAGTAATGACCTCAGTGGGTTTGCTTTAACCCTCACACTCATTTTCTTCCGTTGACGTTCCACACGCTTACATTACTCTCGCCGAGTGAGTGAGACGGTTCGGGAAGGGAAGGGCGGGTGGAGGGTGAGAGGCGGGTTCTCGCGGAGGGGACAGGAAGCAGCGGTACCGACTGTGAATCCGAGGGGAGGTGCGGACACGCTCCCGCCCACACGAAGCACTTCTGACCCCTTTTCCCTGGTTTCTGAGTCTTCGTTTCGAATAGAAGACGATATAGGTAAGCGCAGCTTTCTTGGATAATCTGAATTCCCAAGTGCCAGGAGTAGGACTTCATTATAAAAATAAAAAAAAAGAAAAGAGAGAAAAATTAATAGCTAATCTTATTCTGTCTCCTGAAGATTTCATTGCTATTCTTGTTACCCATTCGAAATCAGCTGTACTGTGTGAACGAAATAAAACTCGAACCCCTTTCTGGCTGCACGGTCGCTTCTGGCAGTTCCACACACAGTAGTTGGCGCCCACTGTGGGGGGGTCCCCTGAGACTTTGCATGTGAAACTAGTCTAGATGTCTCCTTTTTTTGTAAGTTTTATTTTTGTAATTGTGCATGTGAAGCATCATTGAATCAATGGATCTGTTGAAGAACTCAGCTGCTGGAAACCATGCAAAATGTTTTGAATTGCCCTTAAAAAATATGGAAAATGTTTTCTGAATGCTTTATATTCTTTCTGCTGTAAATTAAAAAA
>PVJN01029088.1:0-26705 GCA_004026805.1 Lasiurus borealis | reverse complement strand
CTAATTCTGCTCAGATGAAATTAACATGAAACGGAGACTATGAATTTAAAAGAAAATCCTTTATTTAAAGTAACAAGATTTCCCAACCAAAAAATCTCTCGTGGCTGCAAAATCAGTAGAGAAGATTCTCACCAAAGATAGAGCTAAATCTGAAGGAATAATTTGCTGTGTGCTCCCTCCTCCCCAAAATAACTCCAGCAAATGCCTGCCCTGGAATTCCACTGCTAACAAGGCACTGCTTTGTGTCTGGAGGTCTTTGCTTCAACAGAACCTCATTCAAAACTCACATCGAAATAGAAAGCACAAAATCTCCATGGACCTCTCCAAGCTGCTCCCAAATTTATCAATAGGAAATAAATTATCCAACGAAGTTCAGTTCAGTCCAGAAGAAAGTGGTCTTTGATTTGGTTGTTTTCTGTTTTAATTGCCAGAAACCAAGTCACCTGATTAGTCAAAGAGGAAGGGGTGTTCCGGCTGGGAAAGCGCTCTGCCTCTTCTTCAGCTCTCCAGATTTTCCTAGAAAGGACAAGGAATGGCCAACAGTCAGAGGGATGCCCATCAGGAACTTCCTGAGGAACGCAGGAGTGATCTGCAGGTTCCACCGGGGGATGCAGCTCTTGCTGGGGCTTCTGCCGACCCTGGCAGGGAAGGGACGCGTGCTCTGAGAGCAGACGGCCTAACGATGACCAAGACTGCGCTTAGAACACCTCGTATAGTTGTCACCACAGCAGACACCACTAACTTAGCAGCTAACAGAGGGAAGCCAGGCTGAGATTAGAACTCAATCAGTGTACTTTATAGATGTGTAGGGAGTGGAAATCTGCTTATGATAGTTAGCAGTCAATAGCTGAGCATCAGAATGCTACCCTTTTCCCTGGAAAAAGCAATCTCGGCATTTTCGGCAAAGTAGAGAGCCATATTCCTGCTTGGTTTCTAACTTACAGAAAGAATCATAAATTGGGAGTCCCAGGTATTAGCAGCAAATGTCTAGCAAAGCCAGGGGCCCTCACATACTTACCCAACCTCCCTGGCCCTGGATGAACTCCCGGAGGGCGCCGTTCCTAGTGATCATTTCGGTCATGGAGGTCGCCACCTGTCTTGCTCTTTCTGGCAATAGGCGGGTCACACGTTCAAACAGTTTCACGGATACTGCCAGAAAGGCTCTCTCATACGCTAAGCTGGAATCCTGAGCGCACCAGTTCTTGCTGAGCGATTTTACCGTGTTCTGAAAGACAGTTCCCACCTGGGGAGAAACATAGGCTGTATCAGTGGGGTCTCACTAAAAAGGGCAGGAGTCCACAGATACAGAACCCACATACGAAACAAAGCAAAATGGTTTTGGAACCAATCTGGTTTCAAATCCTAACTTCAATAATTATTGCTTAGGGATGCAAAGAAACAGCATAGGGAATATAGTCAATAATATTATAATAACCATATATGGTGCCAGGTGGGTGGTGGAAATACCAAGGGGGACATTTTGTAAAATATATAACTGTCTAATCACCATGCTCTGTAATGGAAAAATAAATTTTAAGAAAGAAAAGAAAAAAGAAGTTACTGTATAACCCAATTAATTTTTTTCCCTAGTTCTCAGTTTCCTTTCTGCTTAAATGGGTATCAAGCCAGAAAATACTTTCTGAGGACCTGTTACGTATCAGGCACTGTTCTAGATTGTGTGGATACTGCAGTGAACAAAATGGGTTAGGTGTGCCGAGACCGGTTTGGCTCAGACTGAAAGGTCCCAGGTTTGATTCTGGTCCAGGGCATGTACCTTGCTTGCAGGCGCATCTCCAGTGTGGGGTGTGCAGGAGGCGGCTGATCGATGTCTCTCTCTCATTGATGTTTCTGACTTTCTATCCCTCTCCCTTCCTCTCTGTGAAAAATCAATAAAAAAATATTTTTTAAAAAATGGATTAGGTGTTCGCTCTCACAGTGTTACATGCAGATGGGGAGAGGTTGTGCTTTGAACAACAGCTGCTGTAATACCTCATAAAATGGTGTGAGCCTTAAATGAGATAATAAGTATAAAGCACTTACAAAACCCCCTGACACGTGATAAGTGAAGAATTCATATTCACCATCACGATTGATATTAATCGGCAACATTATGTAGAATATTGTCTATGGTCTGTCTCTATAGCCACTGCAGTGCTTCTGTCAGTGATGAGCATTCTGTTGAAGAGCCATACACACCCAGTGTACCATTAACCTTCATTGCATCACACCTGTCCACTGCCTATCCTTCCTAATGTAATGTCACTGCTGGGGGAAAAAGGTGCCACATCCAAAAAAAAAAAAAAGGAAGCATTAAAGCAGGTGCATAAAAGAATAAAGTTCTTTATATATGCTCTATGCCACCAAGCACAGCTCTGACAAAAAAACAAATGAAATGCCCAAAGCTTTTCATCTCAATATCCTTTAGCTTCTGCTTAACTCCCAAAGAATCGGCCATTGGAGAATTCCTGCTGTATCTTCCTGGATAAGTGTAAGTCCCCAAATCTTTCACAGAACATTCCCGGTCACACTCCGAGAGGAGTAGTAAGAAAAGGGTGTCTGAAATAGGAAAAGAGCAGTAAATAGGAAGCAGTAGGAAGCTGACCTGTCCCGGATCGGTTTCTGCAACGACATTTCTGGCAGAACCTTCCAGTACCAGTTCTTCGTTGAACTTGTCCCCCAACATCCGAAGGCGACCGGCAATGGCGGCCACGTCAAAAGAGCAACACTCTCCTAAAACAGAGGGACACGATCACATTGGTCACAGTGTCCGAGGGGAGGGCAAGTCCCAGGAGTCTGAGCATTGAAGAAAGGTCTCCCGAATTTTAAACAATTTGGGCATCATTTTCTCCCAAGAACACCTTCAGTGTTCTGTCCACACCAACAGTCAGAAAGTCTCCCTTTTACTGAGAATCCATTTCCCTTCCACAAAGATGCAGCTATTGTCCAGCCCTGCTGGCTCAGTGTTTTGACGATTGACCTATGAACCAGGAGGTCACAGTTCAATTTCCAGTCAGGGCACATGTCTGGGTTTCGGGCTTGATTTCCAGTAGGGGGCGTGCAGGAGGCAGCTGATCCATTATTCTCTCTCATCATTGATGTTTCTCTCTCTCTCCCTCTCCTTCCCTCTCTGAAATCAATAAAAATACATTAACAAAAAATAAAGGTGCAGCCCTGGCCGGTTTGGCTCAGTGGATAGAGTGTCTGCCTGCGGACTGGGAGGTCTCAGGTTCAATTCCGGTCAAGGGCATGTGCCTTGGTTGTGGGCACATCCCCAGTGGGGGGGGTGCAGGAGGCAGCTGATCGATGTCTCTCTCTCTCATCGATGTTTCTAACTCTCTATCCCTCTCCCTCCCTCTTTGAAATCAATAAATAAAAATATATTAACAAAAATAAAGGTGCAGCTGAGGCCGGTTTGGCTCAGTGGATAGAATGTCAGCCTGCAGACTGGGAGGTCTCAGGTTCGATTCCGGTCAAGGGCATGTACCTGGGTTGCGGGCACATCCCCAGTGGGGGGCGTGCAGGAGGCGGCTGATCGATATCTCTCTCATCGATGTTTTAACTCTCTATCCCTCTCCCTTTCTCTCTGTAAAAACTCAATAAAATATATTTTAAAAAATAAAAAACATAAAAAAAATAAAGGTGCTGAAAGCTTAGTCTGCCTATTGAAACTTAAATAGAAATAAGAAAACATACTTCCGCCGAGACCGGTTTGGCTCAGTGGATAGAGCGTCGGCTTGCAGATTGGTCCCAGGTTAGATTCCAGTTGAGGGCATGTACCTTGCTTGCGGGCACATCTCCACTGTGAGGTGTGCAGGAGGTGGCTGATCAATGTCTCTCTCTCATCGATGTTTCTGACTTTCTATCTCTTTCCCTTCCTCTCTGTAAAAAAATCAATAAAATATATTAAAAAAACAACAACAACCATACTTCCATTCTCCTATGGCCCTGCAGTCACCACCACACGCCAGGAGCCTTACCTGAATCTGCTTCAATGACACCTTCACCACACGGGTCCCGGTGAGCCTCCTGCCAACGTAGACCTAGTAAGTCTGTGAGTAGGAAGTCAACGATGCATTCTGTTTGCTCCTCAAAGGTTTTGGGGGTCTTCATTTTAGACATCTGCTGCCACGTTTTGCTTTTCCACCAAACGAGCAATTTTCAGTTCAGCGGGCAGTCAGAAACACTGGTACACGAGCAGCTGTGTTTACCTCTTGTGAAGTTCCCTAATGGGACACAGAGTTTTTAGCGCCTTTCCCACCACTTCCTTCCAAAACTGGTGCTCCGGTACCCGGGACCGCTCCAAAGAGCTTACCATCCAGAACTGGGGGATTTGCTGAAGACTTTCAGTTTCTTTTCTTTTGAACCACACCCTCAGCAGTACATCTAAGGTTAATGAGTAACTGTATAATTAGGTTGCCAATTTTGAACTTAGAGTTGAGAAAGAGCCTCTTGTGTCATTTCAGTAATAAATACTTCCTTTAAAAAAAGGAAGAAAGAAATACTTCCTTGCCCAAACCGGTTTGGCTCAGTGGATAGAGCATTTGGCCTACGCAGAGGGCCAATATATATTATATTCTGGTCAAGGGCATGTATCTTGGTTGCGGGCACATCCCCAGTGGGGGGCGTGCAGGAGGCAGCTGATCGATGTTTCTCTCTCATCAATGTTTCTAACTCTCTGTAAAAAAATCAATAAAATATATATTTTTAAAAAGGAATACTTCCTTTATGGGTCTTAAAGAGGAAAGGTTTTGAAGCTTAACAGACAGGCATTCAACTCTTGATGATCACAATTATTTGCCACAATCATACAGTGATTATTTGCTGAGTATGCGTAAGGAACTACACTTGGCACTACAACTAACACAGAAAAATGACAAAGTCTGCTTCCTCATGGAGCTAAAGTGTACTTTAGCATCAGTAACAGATATTAAGTAAAGAATCACATAATTGCTTTGCTTATTGAGATAGTGTGTTATCTTATATACTAAAAGGCTAATATGCAATTTGTCCCCTCCACCAGGAGTTCAACCGGAAGTTCAACCAGGAGGCAGAGCTGGCTGGCCAACCGCCCACGGCCCCTACCCCCAGCCAGCCCAGCCCAGCCCAGTTGGCCTTGATTGGGCCAGGCTGGCCGGTTCCCACCCGTGCAGGAATTCGTGCACTAGGCCTCTAGTTAGTGTATAAATGGGAAACTAACCTAAGGGGTTAGGAAAGCTTCCTTGAAGTAGTAACATCTGAGATGAGGTCTGAAGGACGAGTAGTATTCATTTAAAAAAACACACACATATACATACACAACCTTGGGCACTTAAGGCATTGTAAATAGAAATAATGCAAAGTATTTCACAGGGATTAAATAAGATAATCTTATGTGGAATGACCCAGCAGTGTCTGACATGCAGTACACATTAAAAGTCTTCCTTTCAGCCCAAGGCCCGATGATCATGATGAAAGGGATCTGGGACTTACTCTTTAACGGGATTAAGTAATATGTTCCTAAAAGGGTTAGCCTCCCCCACTGTTTTAAAAGGCCTCAGGATTGGACACTTGCCTACAGTGGCTTCCTTCTTAATGCAGCTACACTTAGATATTGGGTTTGGTCCCAGAAGCAGCACACAAACCCAAAAGCATTTCTGGAATATTCTGACCTGGTGAGCTAATAAGAGATTCAAGCATAAAGAGTGATGCAATTGCTCAGAATTAAATTTCTGTCTTGCAAAATAATTAGAGTCAGTCTTCTGTTTTCTATTTCATTCTATGAAAACAAATTATTCTATACTGCTTTGCACTAGGAACAGGAATAGGTAGCTAAAGAGCCATTTTCACTTGTCATTTCACATCTCCAGGGTTGAAATGTCAGCTACTACTAAGTAGGCTTCAGACCTCTAGGGTCAGAAGGTCCCTCACAGATAATTTGAGATCTTGCTCCTGGCATATGTCATCAGTTTGGCTCAAATAAACTCTTATTGGGGGGAAAAAAAAAAGAATGTCCCTCTGAGATAATTCTAGGCCAATCTCCTTTCATAAACAATCTAAGAATTCCAACACATACATTTACAACATACTTTTAAAATAATATACAAAACAAAAAAATGTGGTGTGTAAAATAGCTTGCCCATGGTAAGTGGCAGAACAGAAATTTAAAACCAAGTAAACCTTTCCCCACCTTCATTTCACTACTGATATGCTTATGGGCAAATGCCATTTGTGGTCTCTAATCCTATATAATGAAGGGCTAATATGCAAATTGTCCCCTCCATCAGGAGTTTGGTCAGGGGTGGGGCTGGCTGGCTGGCTGGCCACCTGTGGCCCCTTCTGCCAGCTGGACCCACCCCTGATTGGTCCTCTCACCCCAAATGGGCTGGCCAGACCCCACCCATGCACAAATTTATGTACTGGGCCTCTAGTGTATTCTATAATCAATGTTACGAGGCTATAAAAGCAGAGTATACACTCTCCTGGGCAATGTGCAACCAATCTTCTTTTTTTAATTTCTCTTTGGGCCACTCCCTAACCCCAGCCCAGATACCCTTTACTCTTGCATTTCTAATACTGGACTCCAAATTAATATTGAAAAAATGAAGCTAGATTTTTTTCACTATCACTTGCCTTTTTGGGCCACTCTGACCACAATTTACATTTTTCTCCCGAAAGCCTCTTCTCATTATAGCATTTCATTGGCTCAAAGTCCAGGATCCTGTTGTGTGCACATAACAGGTCCACCCACACATGGATGAGAATCCTCGGATACAATTCCTCTCAAGGTGGAAACCTATAATGGAGAAAATAAGTTATTTGTCTTCCCCTAACACCCAGTATCTGAGCAAGAGATAGAAAAAGTGCAACAGAACTCCCATTCAAAAGGCAGGGTGGAGTGGAGGCATATAACAATCACTGACCCATGGCAATAAAATGATCGTCAGAAACTGTGCAGATTGCCTCTGCCATGTTCCAAAGCAGCACTGTCATTACATGTGTTGCCTTCTATTTATCAACCAAGACAGACATTTGTAGACTATTCTTTTAAAACGTACAGTACCAACTACCCCCTCTACTTTTCAAAAATAAACATCTAACATATCATCAAACCAATACCTGCAGAGGCTCCTAAGGAGAAGAAATATTAAATAACTAAATAACTACATGGCATGCATGGTTTAGTGGTTTTGCTTATAAATTAGTAACACCAGGCTACCGTTCAATCAGCTTTTCATTGAGATCATCTTAACATTACACTTTTCAAAAGCAATAGTTTCATATGCTGCTATGCCCCTTACACAACAGGAGAGCAACCAATAGCTGGGATTCCTTCAGTGATATTTATTCAATTGCTGAGCCATTCGTAATTTTCTTCTGTTGAGAGTATTACAGAAGCCCTCCCCACCCCCACTGCCCAGTTCCCGCTCCACCCTAGGGCTTCACCACCCTACTGTCTGTGTCCATAGATAAGATTTCTGGTAAATCTCTTCCTGTCCCCTCCTCCCCACTTCCCTCTGAGATTCGTCAGTCTGTTCCATGCCTCTGATTCTGTTTTATTCACCAGTTTATTTTGTTCATTAGATTTCTTGTTTACTTATTTTTATTTTTAAATATATTTTATTGATTTTTTTTTACAGAGAGGAAGGGAGAGGAATAGAGAGTTAGAAACATTGATGAGACATCAATCAGCTGCCTCCTGCACGCCCCCTACTGGGGATGTGCCCGCAACCAAGGTACATGCCCTTGACGGGAATCGAACCTGGGACCTTTCAGTCCACAGACCAACACTCTATCCACTGAACCAAACCGGTTTCAGCTTATTTTTATTTTTAAATTCCACTGTTGATAAATATGTATTTGTTGCCATTTTAATGTTCATATTTTTAATCTCTTTTCCTCCTCCTCCCTCCTCTTCCTCCTCCTTCTCTTTCTTCAATAATGTCCTTCAACATTTCATATACTAGTTTGGTGGTGATGAACTCCCTTAGCTTTTTCTTATTTGTGCAGTTCTTTATCTGACCCTTAGTTCCAAATGAGAGCTTGGTTGGATAGAGTAATCTTGTTTTAGGTCCTTACTATTCATCACTTTTATATGTTTCTTGCCACTCCCTTTTGGGCCTGTGAAGTTTCTATTGAGAAATCAGCTGACAGTTGTATGGGCACTCCCTTGTAAGTAACTGCTTTTTTCTTGCTGCTTTTAAGATTCTCTTTGTAACCCTTGGCATCCTATCTAATAAGAGTAATATGCAAATTTACCATCACTCCCACACACAAGATGGCTGCCCCCATGTGGACACAAGATAGCCACCACAAGATGGCCAGCAGGTAGGGCAGCTGGGATGGAGCAGGCCTGCACAGGAGGGCAATTGTGGGCAATCAGGCCAGCAGGGGAAGGCAGTTGGGAGGAACCAGGCCTGCAAGGGAGGGCAGTTGGGGGTAATTAAGCCTGCAGAGGAGGGAAGTTAGGGGTGACCAGGCTGGCAAAAGAGGGAAATTGAAGGCAACTGAGCCTGCAGGGAAGGGAAGTTGGGGAGGGGGGGACCCAGGCCTGCAGGGGAAAACAGTTGCAGGGGAACAAGTTTGCAGGGGAGGGCAGTTAAGGGTGACCAGGCCTGCAGGGGAGGGCAATTAGGGGCAAACAGGCAGGCAGGGGAGCAGCTAGGTATCAATCAGGCTGGCAGGGGAGTGGCTAGGGGGTGATCAGGCTGGCAGACAGAAGCGGTTAGGGGCAATCAGGAAGGCAGGCAGGCGAGCAGTTGGGAGCCAGCAGTCCTGGATTGTGAGAGGGATGTCTGCCCGTTTGGGCCTGATCCTACGGGCAGTCGGACATCCCTCGGGGGGTCCCAGATTGGAGAGGGTGCAGGCTGGCCTGAGAGACACACTCTGGGTCCCTTTTATTTGCAACTGTGCTTCCTGGACTTGTAAGTCTATTTCTTTCACCAGGTGGGGAAAGTTTTCTGTCATTATTTCTTCAAATAGGTTTTCAATATCTTGCTCTATTCTTCTGGCACCCTCGTAATGCAAATGTTGGTATGCCTGAAGTTGTCCCAGAGGCTCCTTACACTTTCTTCATATTTTTGGATTCTTTTTGCTCTTCTCATTGGATGTTTTTGCTACCTCATATTAAAAAATATTGGTTTCTCAGAATCCTCTACTCTACTGCTGAATCCCTGTAAATTGCTATTTAAGTTCATGTAAGCTTAATTCTGACTGGACCTTTTTATGTCTTTGACATTCTCACTAAGATCCTTGAAAGTCTTGTCAAGATCCTTGAGTAACCTTATAGCCACCGTTTTGAACTCTATATCCAGTAGTTTGCTTGCTTCCTTTCCTTTTGTGGATTTTGGCTGCTTCTTTGTGTTTGTTTCTATATACTATGTCTCCTGGAATTGATAGAGTGGCCTTGTATAGTAAGTGTCCTGTGGGGCCCAGTGGCTCAGCCTCCCCAGTCACCTCAGCCGGGCAGTTTAGGCATGTCCCTGTGTGGGCTGTGTGCACAGTCTTGTAGTTGAGCCTTGATTGCTGTTGGTGTCACGGGGAGGAATTGATCTCCAGGCCAATTGGCTGTGAGGACCCGCTGCAGCTACAGTGGGGAAATGCTGCTGTGCAGGAAATGAGGCCCAGCTGTGAAGCAAGGCAAACTGGTATTAGTGCTGGGCCCATAGGATGGAGCATGCTGTCACCAGCTGTAGCTTGTTTGAGAGATTTTAGCAAAGTCTGAGGCCTGAGCCAAAATAGGCCATTCACATGGAAAAGCTGCTGCAAATGGCTTGGGTGGGGCTATAAATTGGATGGGGTGGGGTTTCGAGGAATCCTCAGCGTGGAACCAACAGTGTGGGCAGGCTGATTGAGACTCAGCTATGGCTGTCAGTCAGCCCTGTGACAGGGGAGATTTCAGCATAGGAACAAGGACCCTTTTGAGCATCCCTGTCTGGTAGAAAGTCCTGAGTTCCTGCCCCTATTTCAGACAGTTCAGTTCCTCCCCGTGTCTGGGTTCCCCAGAACCACTCAAGTGCTGGAGCTCAGAGGCATCAAGTCTGAGTACATTTGAGCACTGGCCCTTTAAAAGGAACAGCTGCATCTCCAGCAGCCTTTGTATCTCTCAGTCACAATTCCTGCTGGTATTTACAGCCTGTAGTTATGGGGACTTCTCTTTCCAGCTCTGGAACCCTGGGTTGGGGGTCTGGTGTGGGGCTGGGACCCCTTGTTCCTCAGGGGTAGTCTCTGCAGAGACCATCTCCCTCTCAAATTAAAAAAGCAGCACATACCCAGCTGGCGTGGCTCAGTGGTTGAGCAATGACCTCTGAACCAGTTCATAGTTCAGTTCCCTGTCAGGGCACAAGTTCGGGTTGTGGGCTTGATCCCCAATAGGCAGCCAATCAATGTTTCTCTCTCATCATTGATATTTCTATCTCTCTCCCCTCTCATTTTCTCTCTGAGATCAATAAAAAAATATTTTTTAACAGATTCTTTTTTTTTTAAATATATTTTATTGATTTTTTACCGAGAGGAAGGGAGATAGAAAGTCAGAAACATCGATGAGAGACATCGATCAGCCGCCTCCTGCACACCCCACAGTGGAGATGTGCCCACAAGCAAGGTACATGCCCCCGACTGGAATCGAACCTGGGACCTTTCAGTCTGCAAGCCGACCCTCTATCCACTGAGCCAAACCGGTCTCAGCAATAAAAATATATTTTTAAAAAAGTAGTTTGTATCCTTTCTTCCCCAGAAGTTAATGCATCAAGAGGAGTTGCTTCACTGGTCCAGGACAGTTCTAGAAGCTTGTACAGGCTTTGAGGTCCTTGGCTGTGAGCTGAATGGATGTGCTGAATCCCTTAGTCTGAAGGGCACCACCATCCCCATCAGCATCTGTAGGACCTGGAGCCTGAGTTCCTCAGCTGGCATCCTTCTACGCATGGCTGAAAAGGCAGGGCAAATTCAATGCCTGGACTGCTGAGAGGAACTCTGCCTTCGAGTGCTGCAGACTGACTTTGGCTCCTAGAAGCGAGTGACTAACATCATCATATAGGGGGCCCGAAATTGGCCACATCCAGAGAGTGGCAGCCTACAAGGCGGCTCACGGTGATGATGGCATGAACAAGACTGAGGACAGGAACCAGGGGGCTGTAGGCGGCAAGGTCTTCCCAGGCAAGTAGGACAATAATTCCCACAAGAACATTGGAGATGCCCCTCTTGGCTTGCTTTCTGTGCATCCTGCCCACAGCCTGGCACGACTGAATCACTTGCCGGGCATGTGGAGCTGCTGGGCTGTTAGTAGGCCCTACTAAAGTAACGGGGGCAGCCATGGGACAGCTCCCTCTTCCCTGGCCCTCCTGACCTGTGGGCCTGCTGCCTCCTCCACCAACCCCCTTCCTGGTTATAGGGACAGGGGTGGGAGGGGCATGGGTTGGGTTCAGTTACCTCTACCTCTCTCTATCCTTTTCACACCTCACCTCCCACATACCCCACCTCCCACCTCTCCCTGGTGCCCAGCACTCACTCCATCCCATTTTCTTAGGCGTGTGGGAGTTGAATAGGCTTGGGATGAACGGAAAGAGCGAAGTTGGAGGTGTAGTTACTAGCACTTTTCCCAATTCCAGCCTGTGTGTCCTCCAGAGGCCGCCCCCCACACCCCATGTTCCCATGGTGCTGGAGGAAGGCCCTGAGGCACCAGGTTGGAAATAACAGTCTCCTGACCCTCAGCCCTGAGGCATGATGCTGCCACTTCCACGGTTGCCACCTAGACCTCTAATACTCCACCCTCATGTCCCCGGAGACCCCTCTGTACACTTGGAGAAAGCCTAGAAAGAGAGAGAAGGGAGTGGGATGGGTCTGTGGAGACTGGAGGATGTGAGTGGGTATGGGAGGCCCTGAGTGCTGGCTCTTCGCTGGAGAATGCACAGCTAGCTTCCAAAATACATTTATATCACTTAAAATAAAATTTAAAAAAATATCAGGCAGAATGACAAGAAAGCAATAACAATAGTACTGCTATAGCACTAACATTAACAAATGTACTCGCTGCTTTTGCAGTGTAAAGGAGACCTTTCCTGAAGGCAGTGAGGGTCATGGGAAGTTTTCTGTGATGCTCACAGAACTTTCACCTAGTCTATCTTTCAGGATCTGAGCACTGACAAATAGATTAGGTGTCACTTCAATAAAGATCTGAAGTGAGAAATGTTCTAGGCAAAAAATAAAAGCAGGTGTCAAAGCACAGAGGTGAGAGTCTGGTGTAATCAGGGAACTGCAAGTGGCTCGCTTTGCCAACATGTGGGGTGCTTAGGGCGTGGGGAGACATGACACAGAAGACTTTGAACTCTGGCCTGAGAAGCACGACTAGAAATATGAGGATAGTCAGAAATGTCCTGCAATAATCCAGAAGAGAAAACGATGCCCGCCAATGATGGCTCTATTTCCACACATATGCCCACCAATGATGACTCCAGTTTCCACACACGAGGCGCCTTTAATTAGTAAAACACCCTTAAACTGGTTAGAAAAGAATCCACACCCTATGCTGACTCCCATTCACATCCCCTCACCACCACTAACCTTTACAACAGCACCTGGAAAAATGGGGTCGTTCAACAGTAGGTCTGGGAGGAATAATCTGATGGTCTTTGGGCAAAAACAGAAAAATCCTGATTCCTAGATTTCCCAATCTCCTTTGCATTTGGTATTCTCTGGACTCACAAGCAGCTCAGTAAGAAAAACGAAGAAACTCTGACAGCACTTCCTCTCCCTCAGGACAGGTAGCAGGACTCTCACGGTTTTATGTCTCCAATTGTTCCAATCACAGTCTCTAACACAGAAATGAAACTGCTCAGTGTCTCCGACCTCGCCTCACTTTGTTTCACAGAGACCTGCATCTCTGCGCTCCCAGGCTCCAACAGCAGCTCCGTTAGGAACAGACAACCGGTATCGTCCTGCGCACTGAGGTAGGCTTTCCACGGCTGCGCCCCGGCCCTGCTCACGGCGATGGTCTGGATGTTCACCACCTGCAGGGCCACCTGGAGGGTGTCCGGCTGGACTGCTCCCTGCCAAGGGAACACCTGCTGATGAGCAACTTGGAGACTAAGCCAAGTTTTCTCAAAATACTCAGCAGTGAGCTGGAGATTGGGGACCAGCGTGAGGGCTCCAGCATCAGAGATCTCTTGCACCTGCTCCTTGTCCTCTTCAGGAATCAGGGGTCCTAAAAGAATCATAGGACTTGCGTTAAGAGATGTTCTTAAATCTATAGCAACTACATTTTGAAAAGTATACAAGGTGACTTCTATCTTTGGATCAATGGCTGAGAGAGCCAATGATGAACTTCTTTCTTGCTCACAAGTTCAGGCAGCAGTCTGAGATTTAGGGTATTCTACTTTCTACTAGTCATTGCAAAATATAACTTTTTTGTGTGTGACAAGATATAAAGCAAGGACTATTTTACCTGAAGCGGCAAAGGATTCAGTGTTGGGAAGCTCTAGACCACGACGCTCTGCCCCTTGGCATTTAGAGATGGTTGCCCAGCGGGCTTTGCCATATACTGGCACCAGCGTGTTGAAGTCTGAGGCCCAGCTATTCACAGGTCTTTCTGCCTGATCCTCCAAAAGCCCAAGAGAAGGGTCGGATTTAGGGCTACACAGGATCCGCTTAACTTCATCGATGCCAGCTAAGAGGAGGCGGTAATAGAAGAGGCCACGGTCCCGTACTGCCATATCCTTTTCTTCCTCTGAGGCAAGACAACAGATGAGTTCAATAAAAACAAAAGCACTCTCATGCCATGTCCAGGGCAGGGTGGCCGTTTGTCAGGGCTGGTGTCACCTTGTCCATAGCCTCTGTGCACACTGCCTAGAACAGGTTGGTAGAGAGCTCCAGGTAGGGGGTCTCCCTCAGTTCCTTTCTGCCCCTCTCTACCTCTTCCACTCTCGTGGGAACCTCTATTGCTTATGAAGATTAAAGGTATTATTTCTTAAGGAAGCAGAAAGTTTAATTAGAAATCCACAGCCTGGAAAGAAATGTTTCCTATCAACATAAGCAAAACACAGCACACGTTAAATTCTTAAGTGGACAGGAGAGCCCAGGGAGCAGGAGCAGAAACGAATGGTTATGGTTCTTTCGGTTTCCAGAGGAGGGGCAGAGGACAGGTGGCTCCAGCTCTGAATGGGCACTGCCTGCGTGTGCATGTAGGTGAGCATGTGTAGAAGATGGGTGAGCGCAGCATACAGCTCACAGAAGAGGGGATTTCAAAGTCTTTGCCAAGAAACAAGCTCACATTAGAGATCAATTTTTATATTTTTAAGAAAAGGGGTGTTTGGGGGCCAGCTGAGGTCCATCACTTTTTTTTCCTCTTCCTCATTCCCATAGATTGTCAGCTGTAAGTGAAACTTCCAGTGGAAAAGAGGGGAGCCCTGGGCTAGAAGTTGCCATAAACATACACTATAATTCTTTGTATTGAGAAAATAAAATTACTGCAAAGTTGAACTTTACTCTTAAGACGAAACAAAACAAAAAACACACTCTCCTCCTCTCTCTGTGCCAACCAAAACAGGGAGGGGGAAAATAAAGGACAGAAATCCTAGAAAACACTAACATTTTCTTCTTGAGTCCCAGACATGACTCACAGGCCAGGAATTTACTCCGGGTCACGGCAAGTCTTCATTCCATCCGGAGAACCTACCTATGCAGTAATGCAGCAGCCGGCCCAGCGTGTCCTGGCACTCAGCGGGCCGCGAGAGGAAAAGCCGCAGCAGCGCCGTGAGCAGCTCCATCTTAACAGCTGGAAATGTCTCTGACTTCACGTTCTCTACGAAGTCTTCCAGCACGTAAGGAGCATTGGGAATCCTTTCCCCGTGGACACCAAGGAGCCAAATGAGCGCCTGCTTCCCCTGGGGAACGAAGGGATGGAAACAGGTGCTCAACCTCTGGTTGTCTAAAACACTGGAGACAGTTATCTGTTTTGTTTTTCTGCTAATGTCAGCAGAAAAGGTGTCATTTTTTATTTTTATTTATTTATTGATAGAGTTTAGAGAGAGAAAGAGAGAATGAGGGAGAGAGAAACACCAATTTATGCATTCACTGGCTGCTTTTTTTAAAAATATATTCTTATTAATTTTTTACAGAGAGGAAGAGGAGAGGGATAGAGAGTTAGAAACATCAATGAGAGAGACATCGATCACCTGCCTCCTGCACACCCCCTACTGGGAATGTGCCCACATTCCCTAGGGTACATGTCCTTGACCGGAATCGAACCTGGGACCTTTCAGTCCACAGGCCTAACCAATCTAGGTCACTGATTGCTTCTTATACGAACCCTGAATCGGGATCAAACCCACAACCTTGGCATATTCGGACAATAATCTAACCAACTGAGCTACCCAGCCAGGATGGTGTAAAATCTTTCATTTATTTCAACTTGCACCGTATCAATCCACCTCCTACACTTTCTATAACGAATAGGAATGAAACTCTACTGCACAAAAGGAGTCTCAAACTCTTATGGCCTATGGTGATGAAGCAACAAGGCTTCCTCAGCTTTGGGGCTCTGCCCCAATTAGGGGTTTAATGTTTCAGTGAAAGTTACTGAAAATTTTCTCTAAATTACTTCGCGGTTCTGAGATAATCATGGGGATTAATCTATAGCACACATCAGAGTCATATGTGAGGCTTCTTAAAAAGATATGCGCTGAGTCCCTCACTCCTGGCACCCAAGTCAGTAGACCTGGGTGAAGCCCGAATATTTGTAAAAATTCCACAAATGATTTTGACATTCATTCCAACTGAAAACTCTATGGTCTAAATTTGACTCAAAACTGTTCAAGAGAACAGTGATATACAATATCTGTAATAAAAACCATAAAAAAATCCCAATGTTTTTATCATTTACATCCCATCTGCACCTAAAACAGAATCGGAGGCAGCCATCAATTCTAAGAATATCAGACACCGGGTAGAAAGAATAGATTCCATTTCAGAGGTCGGATTCCCACACATCGCCCTCCGCCTAGAAGGAAAGAGAATTACAGTCTACCTCGCTGTCCTGAATGTTCTCCTCACAGCCGGGCAGCGCCTGGCACACAGCTTCCGTACACTGAGGACACAGCCACACCAGGTCTCGGAAAGTCTGCACCACCACTACAACACAGCTCCGGGCACAAAAGCACAGGATTAGAACCTCCATGCAGGAAGGAACCTTAAGAAGAGTCCTAGATTCTAGGTGAATTCCTTTAATGGATGTTGGAGGGTTGGTCAATGATGATCTGAGAAATGTCTGATGTGGGCAATAATTTTAAATATTTTTTATTTATTTATGTGAGAGAGAGAAAGGGAGAGGAAGAGACAGAAAGAGACATCTATGAGCGAAAACCATCCATCGCGTCTCCTACATGCTCCTTACTAGGGATTGAGCCCAAAATCCAGGTATGTGCCCTAACCTGAATCAACCAACGACCTCTTGGTGCATGGAATGATGCTCAACCAACTGAGCCACACTGGCCAGGGCTTAGGCAGTTTCTTAAGTGATGTTGCTCTTATGAGAGGTCTGTGGGCATAAATGAGCTAATGGATATAAAATGCAAATGTGGGGTAGTGCTGTTGAGTTATACTCTGCAGAGAGTATAAATGGAGCCCCCAGGGCTGGGACTATGGTGAGCCAAGCAAAGGGCTGAAAGTATATAATTTAAGAAGACACGCAGGGTTAGCAAAGGCAAGAACCTGAGACTGAGTGACTCTTAAAATGTTTGCATCCTAGGCACTCTGCTTGCCTCACCAGAGTTCCAGCCCTAGAAGCCACCGCTTACATTATGCTGCCATTGCAAAAAGAGAAGCAAAGGTGGGGACATAACAAGTGAGGCCCTCCTAAACGCCCTGCATTGTCCACAGGACAGCTTGCAGACTCATGGCCACCTACAGACTCCCGAGTTACAGCCATAGATACTACATTTGTCTGATGGCAAAAGTGATGATGCAAAAAAAAAAGGTTAAACATCTATGTCATTCAACAATATTTTTTGAGCAACTATTCTAGGCCAAACAAAAAGCCTAGAAAGGTAGCCATTACCTGTGGTAATGTGCTCTTGTCGAAGTTCCAGCAACTCTGTTAGAATCTGCACACACTGATCTGTATAGGTCCTGGCAATACCACCTACAAAGGAGGAAAAAGCAGAGGAAATTGTTAAGTCAAATACGAGCATCTCGCCAAAACCGGTTTGGCTCAGTGGATAGAGGGTGGGCTTGCAGACTGAAGGGTCCCAGGTTCTATTCTGGTCAAGAGCATGTACCTTGGTTTCGGGCACATCCCCAGTAGGGGGCGTGAAGGAGGCAGCTGATCAATGTTTCTCTCTCAATGTTTCTACTCTCTATTCCTCTCCCTTCCTCTCTGTAAAAATCAATAAAATATATTTTTAAAAAAATACTAGCATCTCGTTCTAACATAATTTCCCACCAGCAAAGACAACAAGAGATACCTAAAAAAATGAAATACAAACCTAAGTTTGTTATAAAGGAAAAGTTGGCACAAATGTTTGTTTTTCAGAGACCAGTAGAAAACTGAAAGTTCACAGAAAAAGAATTTTCCACTGACCAAGGTCGAAAACTTTGGACCAAAGGTATTTATTTATCTGGCAACCAGATAGGAGGCAGCCGGCTTGCTGAAATGTACGTGCACAGGAATGTTCCCGCTGGGATCACTTGGCAGCAGACCTGACTGCAGGATTTCCCCTCTCCGACCTAGTTCCCTGTATCTGCCGCTAAGAACAGCCACACTTTATTCTATGTAGGAGGGTTCCTTCCGTTCCTCCACTTGGAAGTACGTTCCCGAGTTGCTTTCATTTTGTGAGTTCCTCTTTCAAAATTCCAGACAAGTAGTATGAAAAAAATCAGTAAATTTTAGGATTTACTCTGTGTTGGTCCATACTTGGCACTGTACATAGCCCACAGTAGAAGCTCAATAAACGACTGGTGAACTGACACAGGACTTGGAGTCAGGAAAGCTGGGTTCCAGTTCAGGAACCCTATGGCCTTTTGGGAAGGTAACCTTTTGGTGCCTGAGTGTCTTCCTCTTTAAAATGAAGCTAAATGGAAAACCAAGATGGCGGCATAGGTAAACACCTAAACTGCTGCCTCGCACAACAATTTCAAAACTACAACTAAAAGACAAAACGGACACCATCCAGAAACACAGGAAAGCTGGCTGAGTGGAGATTCTACAACTAGAAGGAAAGAGAAAAGCACACTGAGACTCAGAGGAGTGCAAAAGGCTGAGGTACAGAGATGTGCATGGAGAGGACTGGTGGCTGAGTGAGTGGCTGGCTTTCTCAAGCGGGAGGGAGACGAAAGCTCCCTAATGTGCTGAACTCCTGTTCTGGGCAAGACCGTGGGAACCCAAACTCATTCAGGGGGGAATGTGGATTGTCAGGAAGAGAAAAGTACACTGAGACTCAGGGGAGCCATGGAAGGCAGAGGTCCGGAGGCACACAGTGTAGAGAAGACTGACTTTTTCAAGCAGGAGGGAGACAGAAACTCGGGACTTTGCTGAACTCCAGTTCCAGGCGAGACTTGGGGACCCGACTCGGGTGAAACTCAAGGGCAGCTTTCTCTCAGAGATGCTTGCAGTGATTACCAAGGGACACTGAGACCCAGGGGTCTCATAGGGCAGAGCTGACGGGAAGCCAAGGCTGTCTGCTCCACCCTGAGACTCCACCCCATTTAAACCGAGCACAGAGGCTTTTGCAATTTTGCAAGTCTTATCTCAAAAAAGTGTTTCCAGCACAGAATTTCTCTCAGTGTAGAAACAGGTGATTCTCACAGCCAGTTGGCCTGGAGTTCAATTCCTCCCAACAATAATCAAGACTTAATTACAACAAGGCTGTGCACCCAGTCCACAAAGGGGTGCACCAAGAGTGTCCATGTTAGGTAACTGGGGAAAGTGAACCACTGGGCTCTATAGAAAACCTAGCACACAAAGCTATCTACCAACTCAGGGAAACAGCAAAAATGCAGAGACAAAGGAACAGATCACAAATTAAAGAAATGGAGGAAAGCAAATGACTGGATAGAGTTCAAAACCACAGTTATAAGGTTTTTCAAGAATTTCCTAAAAAAGGCTGATAAATTTAGCGAGACCCAAAAGATTAAAAAGGACCAACTACACTGACTGAAATAAAAAATATTATAGAGACCTAACAGCAGACTAGAGGACCATAAGAATCAAGTCAAAGATCTGAAATACAAAGAAGCAAAAACACTCATCCGGAAAAGCAAAAAGCAAAAAGATTCAAAAAATTTGAAGATAGCGAAAGGAAACTCTGGGACAACCTCAAGCGTACCAACATCAGAATTATGGGGGTGCCAGAAGAAGAGAGAGAGCAAGATATTGAAAACCTATTAGAAGAAATAATGACCGAAAACTTCCCTTCCCTGGTGAAGAAATAGACTTACAAGTCCAGGAAGTGCACAGAACCCCAAACAAAAGGAATTCCAAAGAGGACCACACCAAGACACATCAGAATTGAAATGCCAAGAACAAAAGACAAAGAGAATATTAAAAACAGCAAGAGAAAAACAGTTAATTACCTACAAGGGAACACCCATACTATTGTTAGCTGATTTCTCAAAAGAAACTATGCAGGCCAGACGAGAATGGCAAGAAATATTCAAAGTGATAAATAGCAAGTACCTACTACAATCAAGATTACTTTACCCAGCAAAGCTATCATTCAGAATTGAAGGGCAGATAAAGAGCTTCACAAATAAGAAAAAGTTAAAGGAGCTCATCAACACCAAACCAGTATTGTATGAAATGCTGAAGGGTATTCTTTAAGAAGAAGAAGAAAAAGGTAAAGATAAAAATTATGAACAACAAATACATAACTATCAACAAGTGAATCTAAAAATCAAGTGAATTAAAAATCTGATGGACAGAATAAACTGGTGAATATAATAGAATTAGGGGCATAGAAAGGGAGTGGACTGACAATTCTTGGGGGAAAAAGGGTGGGGGAGTGTGTGAAGAGATTGGACAAAAATCGTACACCTATGAATGAGGACAGTGGTGGGGAAGTAAGGGCAGAGGGTGGAGTGGGAACCGGGTGGAGGGGAACTATGGAGGGAAAAAAAGAAGATCAATTATAATAATCTGAACAATAAAGACTTATTAAATAAAAATAAATAAATAAAATGAAGCTAATAACACTGTCCACTTTTCCTGTCTGCCTCACAAGACAGTGGTAGTAAGATGATGAACAAGAAAGCATTTTGGGTAGTAGACAACAAAAAGCAACATCCATTTTAAGTATTAGAGCTTGAGTTACCCATATACTTTATCCTGGAAGATAGGGCCAATAATACCCTTTCTCCCCTCATTTGTCATCACTGACGGGATCCTTCGGTGCACGGTACTCTCTCTGAAGTAAGATTCCTTCCCTTTTGCTCCCTATGGTTCCACCACTTTTGAGCTGGGTAAAGCAGGCAGACACCTACCTATGGCGAAGATGGCAGCCTGGGCAAAGTCAGCAGACACGTCAGTGCAGTACCCTCGCAGCTCCTCTAGCACCTGCTGCACGTTCTCGTCGTTCACCAGCTCACACAGCACCTCCACCTTCTGCAGCTTGATATAGTGGGGCTCCGAGTAGGAGCAGAAGAACTTCTTGTAGTGGCCGCTAAAATGACCCGGCAAACTGTGCAAGATCTGGCGCACGTGGCAGAGGGCAGCAAAACAGAGCTCGCGGCTCTCCGAAGAGCAGGCAGCCAGCAAAGGCCCCTTCACTTGCATGAGCACATCCGTTTGCACGTGGGGGAATTTCTTCGCCAAGATCAGAAAGAGTTTGGCGGCTCCCATCACCACGCTGGGGCTACTGCTCTTGAGAAAGCTGTCCAACAGATTGAGAATGTCAAACAGCTCCTCCTCGCTGCGCGGCTCGTAGCGTAGCAGGAAGGTCAATACCTCGGCCTGGCCCCACTGGTCCAATTTGGGCATTCTGTCCAGAAGAGAAAACGAAAGTGCTATTTTAGCAACAAAATTAGGACCGTCTGCAATACTACTGCATCTGTTCATCAGAACAAAGGGAGAATTCTTAAAAATAGACTATGCTGTAATCAAATTACTCTTTTTATACACTAAAGTCGACACAAAATAGTCCCTAAAATCTAATATGAGTTTACGGTACAAATGCACATTCTTCTGAGGCCAAATTATGATCACTTTACCCTCGATCCAGACCCTCTACCTTTTAAGACAGCATAAATGGCTTAGTCTCAGGGACATAATGACTAAAAGGAGGACAGAACCCGCAGGATGCTTCTGCCATTTCTTTGTATCACTGAAAGGAACTAAGGCAAATGAAAGAAATTCTCTCAATGAAATATGGGGAAGTTAATAGCTATGATTAATTTTCTTTTTTAAAAAATTAACTTTCTTTCCTACTCCTTAACTCAACACATCGATAAGATCCCACTAGCAGCGGATCTCCTAATTAAAAGAGCACCAAGGTGAGGCATCCAAACCGATTTAAGAGATGGTGGGCGATGGGCTTATTGATGACAACACCACCTTCCTGTTTCAGAATTTCCTCCAGAGCCCTCAAGCAGTTCACCACCACGATTGGATCCTGGTCCCGTAGCAAACTGTACAATTCGTTTACCAGGGCACCATCTAGAAAAGAGAACAGAGACCTCAGATAAAGAAGAAAAGCTTCAGAGTCACGGGGAAAAGGGAATAGAGACCAAGTAATAGAATAAACAGACTATAAAATCACACAATCTCTGCTATAAAAATCACAAAGGCAATACAAAGTCAAGGCCAAAAAACTGCCATCTGCTGAATAGCTAACTAAGGTCAAGAATCGCACCTGAGCCTCAAAGACAGGATTCCTCTAATCTCAGAAAATAATCAAGCCCTGAATCCTGATTAAAGGGACATGCACAGAGTCAGGGCCACATTATTACTTTCTGCCAAAGCTATACAATCTTTCACAAAATCATATATGTAATGCAAGCACAAATAAATATTGATTGGGATGTATCACAGTGAAACTTACCCACTTCAGAGTCTTCATGAAGATTATGCATCTTGGCACAGCCAAGGACGGCCACCCTCCTGACGTATGAAGCCTTATCCCGCAGACCGTTGAGAATAGGCTGTTGGATGTACTCCTGTACACCAGGCATCCTAAGCAACACATCCTGGCATCAGCCAGATCCTGAAACCCTAGTTTTGAACAATTCAGCCCCTAACAACTTAACAGACGGTTCAGTGGGTGTCTGAATGTACATCTATCAGATCATGAATTAGAGAAAGCTGTTGTCAGACTAAAAAAGCCCATTTGACTTTATATTTGGAATAATGCTACACACAATTGTTTAGAAATCTTTAACCAAAACCAAGAACTATTTCACCTAGAGAATGAAAAACTCCCTCTAACTAACCCATCCTATCCTATATAATAAAAGGCTAATGTACAAATTGACCGAATGGCAGAATGACCTGTCGCTACTGACCACACAGGGGGAAGAGGCTCAACATAGGAGTTATCCCTTTGGTGGTCACTATGCTCCCACAGGGGGAGCGCCACTCAGCCAAAAGTGGGGTTCACGGCTGGCGAGCACAGAGGCAGTGTAGGAGCCTCTCTTGCCTCCACAGCAGCACTAAGGATATCCGACTGATGGCTTAGGCCCACTCTCCCAGGGCACAGGCCAGGCTGAGGGATCCCCTCATCCCCGAGTGCATGCTTTTCGTGCATTGTGCCTCTAGTGTGATACAGTTTTCTAAGCTAAAGTGATGACTGAACACTGTGACAACAGTGTTTTTCTCAGGACAAAGGAGCTCAAATAAACTGTCATCATTGAAAACCAACCCCTTGCCCTAGCTGGTTTCGCTCAGTGGGTAGATAGACTGTCAGCCTGCAGACTGAAGGGTCCTGGGTTTGATTGAAAGGCACATGCCCAGTTTGCAGGCTCGAACCCCAGTAGAGGGCATGTAGGGGATTAGCCTATCAATGATTCTCTCATCACTGATGTTTCTATTTCTCTCTCCCTCCCCCTTCCTCTCTGAAATCAATAAAAATAAACAATCAAAAACAACCCCTTACACCTTCATGGACATGAACAACAGTGAGGTGATTGCAGGGGGCGGGGCAGATAAGGGAGATAGAAGAAGGCAATGAAGGGATAAATGGTGATGGGAAAAGTTAAATTAAATATGAAAACGAAATAAAAACCTATCCCTTGACATCCTAAATCCAGCAGCCACTGAGAAACAAGCATGAAAGAGAGTGCCCACCTGAGGCTGCACATGCTCCGTAGTGCCAGCCCGCGCACCATCGGGTTGGGGTCTGAGCAGTCTTTGCACAGCGTGTTGATGGCCAGGAGAGCCAGATCTGGTTTCAGGGGCGCATACGTGCACATGTAGAGATACACCAGCTTCTTCTGAACAATGTCTACGGTGGCGCTGGCCTTCACCATTTCCATGAAAACACCAGACATGTCCACGCCCTGAGTCATGTGCCTGAAACCGACACACAGAGAAGAAGCAAAAACATGTCATTCCCACCCTATAATGAATGTTTTTTATTTTATACGTGTCCTGGTTATCTAACTAGATTATGATCTCTGCGAGGGAAGCAGTCCCTGTCTATTGTGTCACTCAGGGGCCCGCAGTAAACATTCTTCTACTTATTCAACATTGACTGAAATTCCGAATACATTCCAGTGTAATTCAGCTTTTACATCCCAGAGATATGCTCTGGAGATATAATCTTGAAAATGGAATGGTCTCAGTTCTCTAGGAATTCGAAGTCCACTGAGGAACCAGATAAGAACAGCACCAATTACAGTACAATAGGTAAGTGTGATAACAGAAGACCAGGGAGGGTGGGGATCCAGAGGTCTCCTGATGCCAGGAAGTCATAAAATGTCCCCACGAGAAAGTGTCATTTTAGCTGAATGTGCAGGCCTCACCAGGCAGGTGTGGTAGAGAGGTAATGACACATGCCACATGGCAGGCAGACCTGAGCGACACTGGTACCTTCTTTTGAGAGAGTGCAGGTAGTTGAGTTAACCTGGTTGGTACTCCTTGGGTGCTGTGATAAAAAATTTGGACGTGCCCTGACCGGTTTGGCTCAGGGGAGAGAGCGTCAGTCAGCCTTCAGACTGAAGGGTCCCAGGTTCGATTCTGGCCAAGGGCATAAGCCCGGGTTATGGGATTGATCCACAGTAGGCAGCATGCAGGAGGCAGCCAATCAATGATTCTCATTGTTGCTGTTTCTAGTTCTCTTTCTCCTTCTTTCTGAAATCAATATATTGATTTGGATCAATATATAAATTTCGACATGATTCTGTAGACCGCTGTTTCTCAAACTATGGTCTCCTACAGGAATCAGATGGGATATTTGTCAAAAAAAAAAAAAAAAAACACGCAGATTTCTGGGTTCCATCCATCCCATCCTACTGAAATCAGAATTACTGGATTGGATGAAAATTTTATTATTAAAATTTAAAAAGCACCTCAAGGGACTTTGGTGTATATTAACGTTTATGATCCACAGTTTAGGCAAGACTTTTTTTTTCATACGTTCAAATTCGTATGTTGGAAAAAAATCACACTGCCTGAAATGAGGGGGGCAAGGGAATGCAATTGCTTTGGCAATGAAACCGGGACAACAGCAGCGCCCTTTAAAAAAAAAAAAAAGGTGGATATTTAAAACCATGAATCCAGCTGACTTGGGAAGTTAAGTGTCATCAAGATCGATTCCCACGCTGGGTCAGCGGGAGGGAGCAATGTCCACCAACAAACACACCTCGAGGTGGAAGAGCAGGTTTGGGGGCGGGGCAGGAGGAGGTACCATTCTGCAGGATTTGGAAGAAACAGCCAGGCGGAAGTGCCAAGCAAGCAGTTAGTTATAGGAAGAATCTGTGGGTCTGAAGATTAAAAAAAGGTCTGGCCGAGACCGGTTTGGCTCAGTGGATGGAGCTTCGGCTTGCGGACTGAAGGGTCCCAGGTTCGATTCCGGTCGGGGGCATGTACCTTGGTTGCGGGCACATCTCCAGTGTGGGGCGTGCAGGAGGCGGCTGATGGATGTCTCTCTCTCTCATCGATGTTTCTGTCTCCCTTCCTCCCTGTAAAAAATCAATAAAATATATATATATATATATATATATATATATATATTTTTTTTTTTTTTAAAGGTCTGTCCTGGGTATGTGACAGGCCTGGGAGTCAGCAGTTTTAAGATATGGGTGACACCCACCACCCGGCTGCATAAGAGAGAAACTCAGCCTCGCGCGGGCAGTGCCTCCGCTCCTTCGGAGGAGGCGGCCCCCCGACGGGCCTGCGCGCGGGCGCGAGGCGGGCTGATACCTAATCACTCGCTGGATGACGTTCCGGTAGCGCAGCCGGTCCGCCTGGACGTGAGGGTTACACAGAGCCTTCTTCAGCTCCTTCACCACGTCCTCGGAGCCGAGGTACGGCATCCTCCCCACGCTCCGCGGCAGCGCCCGCGGCGGCGCGACCCGGGAACCTGCGCAAAGGAAGTGCCGGGCGGGGAGGTCAGAGGCGGACCCGCCGCGGCCACAGGCCTCCCCCCAGGCAGGGCCGGGCGCGCTCGGGCTTCCACCCCGCCGCCCCCCCAACCCCCCAAACCCCCCCACGGCGAGCCTCCCACCACCTCCACAGGCCCCGGGGGTCCCTTCCCCGGACTTTCCCGCCGGATTGCCCACCCCGCAGGCCGCCGACTCAAGCACCTCAGACCCGGCCTGGCGGGCGCCTCCTCGCGGCCGCCGTCGCCGACAGGTCGTGGCTCGCGCCCGGCGGAAGTCCCGCCTCCTCCTCCCCGAGGCCACGCCCAGCAGCTGCCACTCACCTTCTGCCTGGCAGCGCCGAGCGCGGCCTGGCGCAGACCTTCGAGTGCCCTTCCCTCTCCCTACTGCCCCCCAACCTCTCCGGGAGAGGGCGGCCGGGCTCGGTCCGGCGGGGCGGCGGGCGGCGGGGCGGCGGGCGATCGGAAGTCGGCTACCTCGGCCTGTGCGGCCGGCAGCGCGCGCTTTGAGTTGGGGCTCCGCGCCGGCCCGGCCGGCTCCCGCGCGCGGCGGGTGGGCATGGCGCTCCGCAGGGCACGGTCACTCCCTCCTCTTTGCCGCCCCCTCGAGTGACTTAGTCGCTCTCGCAGGCCGGCTTTTCCCGCGCTCGCACCATGCGGAGCCCGCGGTGACGGACGGACGGACGGACGGCCAGCCGCCAGCCCGCCAGCCCGCCCGCCCGCCACCATGAACGGCGTCCTGATCCCGCACACGCCCATCGCGGTGGACTTCTGGAGCCTGCGCCGCGCCGGCGCCGCGCGGCTCTTCTTCCTGTCGCACATGCACGCGGACCACACCGTGGGGCTGTCCAGCACGTGGGCGCGGCCCCTCTACTGCTCCCCCGTCTCGGCCTTCCTGCTGCACCGTCACCTCCAGGTACGGGCCGAGCTGGAGGGGGCCGCCCAGCGCTGGGTCCGGGCGTCCAGGACCCCCCAGCCCCCATCGGTCTCAGCCTCCGAGTCCTGGAGGAAGGAGCGCAGAAGGGGGACCGGTTGTGACAAATGTGGCCGTTGTTCCATCCCAGACAGGCATTTTTTTTTTAAAGACAGAGCCAGAGTGTGGGTTCCGACTGGCGGACTCAGGATGTTTCAGCTACAAGTTGGGGGGGGGGGAGATGGTTTTAGCCCAGTGGTTCTCAACCTGTGGGTCGCGACCCCTTTGGGGGGTCGAAC
>PVJN01029087.1:11771-26805 GCA_004026805.1 Lasiurus borealis | reverse complement strand
CAGGCATATGGAAGATCAGGAGTCCAAACCTCATGATAGGGGAGGATAGGTTATCCTTGAAGGCAACGTTCTTGTTTTCCCAGTTTTGCCCCTTGTCAGGCATCTGGGGCTTTCTGCCCTGGTGAGTTTCTATACCTGGCCCAAGGTCCTTGGCCTGGGAGGGGTTGGGAGAGTGGGCGGGGGGGGAGGGGCGGGAATCTAACAGCTAGGTTAAAGTTTGGATGTGTATTTTATATTTAATTGGAAGTGTATTTTATATTTAATTGGATATGTATTTTATATTTATATTTAATATAACTAAATATGAGTAAATATGATCAGTATGGTGCTATCTGACTATATTAATAACAATAAATCAATTTTCCCTAATTTAACATTTAGGATTAATAGAGATTACTTATAGTTTTTTGAAAAATAAATCAACTCTTGAAAATGCTAAATAAACATTGTGAGTAAATAATTTTGTAGGGAGTGAATACGTATGTGAGGCATTTAAATTATTACAGTATTCAAGGGACAATTGCAGTTGTTTGTAAAATATAGCATATGTGATCTAATACCAAAGTGATTAATTATGTGTCACAAGTGCTTCAGCGTTTTAACTTTATTTGTGTTTTTGCAGAAGACTCAAGTATCTTATGTTAAAAGTCTTATATACTACAAATGAGGTTTACTTCTTGAAAATCAATTTGAAAACAAATTCTCCTTCTTTCTCATTATAAAATTTCCTTTTTTATTTTTTCAGTCTTTCCTGCATACTGTTTTTACCTTTTATTTTTTTAAGTTCAATTGTTCTCTGCAGTGTCATTTTTTCCTACCTTTACTTTTCCTTGTTATTGACTTTACTTGTTACTCTTTCATCTCTTGTTTTTCTTTCTCACACACCAGGGTGCTCCTAACACCCAGAGAAAATTGACATGAAACAATTTGATGGTTCCTACGGCATAGGCTTTCTTGTTGTAGAAGGAAAGCTTCTGGAATGTACACAAGTCAAAATAAAAACCACATAGTGATAAATCACCAACTTGACAATTACCTTATGTTGATAACTCTATCACATGCTGAATTCTTATTGTTGAAATTAGAATTTAAAAAGATACATTAAATGATGACTTTTCTTTAGTTATTTTAGTGTAGACCTATGTGGTACTAATTTCAACTTCATATTGTGGCTTGTTAAACTATATGCTTATACAGGTCAATGGGTATAAAATTTGTTTAAATTCTCTGGAAATCTAGAATTGAAGCAATTGCATACTCATTTTGAAACTCTTTCCCTAGCCAGTTTGGCTCAGTGGACAGAGAGCATTGGCCTGAAGACAGAAGAATCTGGGTTCAATTCCTGTCAAGGGCACACATACCTTGGTTGCAGGCTCTTTCTTTCCAGGCCTGGACCCTGGCCAGGGTGTGTGCAGGAGGCAACCAATTGATGTATTTTTCTCACATTGAAATTTCTCTCTGTCTTTCCACTCTTCCATTCTCCCTAAAAATCAATGGAAAAATATTATTGGGTGAGGATTTAAAATAAAATAATAATAAGAAGAAACTCTTCCATAAACCAGGGATGATAGTGTGTAGTCTGTTTACATTTAATATCATTCTTTTATTTATTTTTTTTTTATTAATAGCAATGAATACAAACACTCCAGGAAACACTATTAAGGCACTCATTTCTAAAGGAATTCCTATTGTGTTTTTACTAATTTAACAAGACCCTGCTGCTAACTAATTGTTCTGCAATGCTCAGTTCTAGAATACTATTTCAAAGAATAGTATAGTTTTGTTACTACAAGCAAGAAAGGCTGGCTCAGGATACTTGTTCTTAGAGGGTTAAGTCCTCAGTACAGCACAGTCAGTTATATTGCCATTTTTCAATGTTAAATAATTCCTTTTCTAAAGGACATATTTGACTGTATTCATTGAGTTTACGAGTATACTGTCTCCAAGAAGGGCTCTTTCTTCTTCACGTCTACACCACACTTATTTTTCCAAGGAATACATGTAAAGTCACAAATAGTAAAATAGCTAAAAATTGAGCAGATTATAATTTTTCAGTGTTATTTCATTTAAACAATAGAAAACTATGTAGTATCACTAATATGTTCTTACTTATATCTATATAATCAATTAGTTGGTAGACTAAAAAACATAAAAAACACACTTGAAACCTATATAATCATATTAACCAATGTCACCCTCAATACGTTTAATAAAATAAATGAATGTAAAAAATCACAATCCTATTTAATAAAATAGTAATGTGCAAAATAACCATCACTCCGCTACACCCACAAGCCATACTCTCCAGCCACATCCACAAGCAAATCAGGAGCAAGTACACAAATTAACCCTAACCAAGATGGCTGAGGCCATAGAGCAAGCAGGAGAAAGGCTTGGGTTTCCACAGCGATGAAAGAAGACAAGCTTTCCATACACCCTGGCTGGCCCAGGCCTCCATTAAAGGCTACAAAGTTTCAATTATAAAAGATAAATAAATCCCAACAAAAATGGTGGCAGCCATAGAGCTGGAGAGAGAAGGAGGCTAAGGTTGCCACTGGCGATGGAGGAAGCCAAGCTTTCCACACTGGCTGGCCTAGGCCTCCGCTTAAGGCTATAATGTTTCAATTATAGAAGATAAATAAATCCCAACAGAAATGGCTGCCACCACAGAGTGAGCAGGAGCCTTGGCTCTGCTCCAGGTTATAAAGTTTCAATTGTAGAAGAGAAATAAATCCCAGATACCAGGGCCTCCATTGGGTCAATGGGGCATGACCCACCTGTAAACAACCACAGGCCCCTGGCCCAGGCCACACCATTCCCCAAGAGAATCCCCACCCTGATCTGGGACACACTTCAGGGTACACAAGCTGGGCCCACCCATGCACCAGGCCTCTATCCTATCTAATAAAAGAGTAATATGCAGATTGATCATCACTCCAACACACAAGATGGCTGTCCCCCATGTGAACACAAGGTGGCCACCACAAGATGGCCAGCAGGGGCAGGCAGTTGGCAGGGACCAGACCTGCAAGGGAGGGCTATTGGGGGCAATCAGGCCAGCAGGGGAGGGCATTTGGGAGGGACCAGGTCTACAAGGGAGAGTAGTTGGGTGCGATCAAACCTGCAGGGAAGGGCAGTTTGGGGGGACACAGGCCTACAGAGGAGAGCTGTTAGGGGGGACTAGGCCTGCAAGAAAGAGCAGTTAGAGGTGAGCATGTCTGCAGGAGAGGGCAGTTAGGGGCAAACAGCTGGCAGAGGACTATTTAGGCGTCAATCAGGCTGGCAGGGGAGTAGTTAGAGGGTGATCAGGTTGGCAGGCAGAATCAGTTAGGGGCAATCAGGAAGGCAGGCAGGTGAGCAGTTGGGAGCCAGCGGTCCTAGATTGTGAGAGGGATGTCTGACTGCCTATTTAGACCCAATCCTGATCAGGCCTAAAAAAAGCAGTTGGACATCCCTTGAAGGTTCCAGATTAGAGAGCGTGCAGCCTGGGCTGAGGGACCCCCCATCCCATGCATGAATTTCATTCACTGAGTCCCCAGTAAAGAGAATAAAAAGACAAAAATTATACTTGAGAGAAGATGTTTGTAAGACATGATCTTTAAAGGACCAGTATTTATAACATATAATAACTCCTGTTAAACAAAATAACAAAATATCTTAATATGCATTTTATAGAGTGAGGAAATATATATAAACTATGAGCTTATGCAAATATATTTAACCTCATAAATAAGGAGGATATTAAAAACTAAAATCAGAATAAGATTGTGGTTATTTAGCAAACAGATCAGCACAGGTGAAATGGTCTTTCTATATAAAGTGCTGGCAAGGGTGAGAAATAGTTGGACCTTTGATATACTGCTGATATGAGTATAAATCAGTGCCACCTCTTTGGAAAACAGTCTGGTGCCACTTAATAAATTTGAAAATGTCTTAACCTTTCAAAAAAAGAAAAAAATAAATCCTATCTAATAAAAGAGTAATATGCAAATTGTCTACATATGCTATACCTACCAGCCACGCCCACCAGCCAATCGGACTGATTATGCTAATTAACCCAACCAAGATAGCTAGGCCACAGAGAAGCAGGATGGAGGCTTGGGTTGCCCCGGGTGATAGAGGAAGCCAAGCTCTCTGCACACCTTAAGCCTCCACTTAAGGCAACAAAGTTTCAATGGCTGTGTAAGCAGAAGGCTTGGCTTGACTCCAGGCTACAAAGTTTTAATTATAGAAGATAAATAAATCCCAGATACCAGGGCCTTTGCTTGGGTTGCAGGTTGCTGGGGGTGTGTGGCCAGCCTGCAAACCACTACAGGCCCCTTGCCCAGGCCATTCCACATACCAAGGGAGCACCCACCCTGATCCAGGACACACTTCAGGGCAAACCAGCTGGCCCCCACCCATGTAGCAGGCCTCTATCCTACCTAATAGAAGAGTAATATGCAGATTGACCATCACTCCAACATACAAGATGACTGCCCCCATGTGGTCAAAAGATCCTTCCCCATGTGGATACAAGTTGGCCACCACAAGATACCCAGCAGGGGTGGGCAGTTGGGAAAGGACCAGGCCTGTAAGGGGAGGTGACCAGGCCCATAGGGGAGAGCAGTTAGGGCAAACAGGCTGGCAAGGGAGCAGTTAGGCATCAATCAGGCTGGCAGACAGAATCAGTTAAGGGAAATCAGAAAGGCAGGCAGGTGAACAGTTGGAAGCCAGCAGTCCTGGATCGTGAGAAGGATGTCCAACTTCCCGTTTAGGCCCAATCCAATAGGACATCCTTCAAGAGTTTCCAGATTGGAAAGGGAGCAGTCTGGGTTGAAGGACACCCCTCGCTCCACCGTGCATGAATTTTGTGTCTGGGCCTTTAGTAAAATAATAAAAAAAGAAAACTAGTAAGGAGGAATCAAAACCTTCCAGGAATTTGGGAACTTGGCATTTAGAATTAAAATCTCACCCCAGGGCAGAACACTATACAAAATGCTGTCAAGCAAACAAGCACATTCTTTTTTCCCTAAAGTATAGTCAGAAGAATGAATACATATAGATTACAGACTCAAAAATAACTCCACTAGAGCCTATAGACATTTTGGTATTTTTTTGAGAATACCTATATTCCCAAAGTGAGTCAGACATTTTACAAGCTGATGCCTAATCCCCTTTTTATTATGCAACTCATAACTCATGTTTTCCAAGTTCTATACCTTCTCTCCTGAGCTTGGCCTAACTGAATTTTCTGGCTTTTCCCATGTACAAATGTAGTCTTCTAAAAAAGATGATCAAAGGAAATACATGTTTTTTGTAGTTATTAAAACATTTCTGCCACATATTAAATGGCATTTAAGTGGTGTCAAATACCTAATGTAAATCACTTAATACTTCTGAAAACATAGAGTCTGCAATTTGGAATACTTATTGGGAATAATTTTTTTAAAAAAAATTGTGAAAAGAGAAACCTGAACTGAATTCCAAGCTCTACCACCTATTGGCTACATGTAGATAGGACACTCAGATTTGTAAACCTCTGACTCTTCATTTCTAAATTGGACTAACTAACAGGACCAGTCTCACAATATGTTTTAATCTATACTAATAAAAGGATAATATGCTAATTAGACTGGACATCTTCCAGATGTTCTTCCAGACATGCTTCTGGACAAAGCCACAGAGGCAGGGGCCCAGGTACATGTGGTTAGGGACAATCAAGCTAGCAGGAAGGAGCAGTTAGGGGCCAATCTGGCTGGCAGCAGATAGTTAAAAGGCAATCAGGCCGACAGGTGAAGGCAATTAGGGGGCAATTAAGCCAGAAGGGAAGGGTAGTGAGGGGCCAATCAGGTCAGCAGGGGAAGGCATTTAGGGGGTGATCAGGCTGGAAGTGGGGGCAGTTAGGAGTAATCATACAGGCAGGCCGAGTGGTTAGGAGCCTAAACCAGCAGTCTGAAATCTCCCAAGGGGTCCAGGATTGGAGAGGGTGCAGACTGGGCTGAGGGTCCCCAACCCTGCACAAATTTCATGCACCGGATCTCTATACTATTAAATAAAAAGCCCTGCATGATAGGCTATGCACTGAGTAAAATCATATTTTATAGATATTACTACATGTCTAATTGAGAATTTTAGAATTAGAATGATTTTAAACATTGTCAAGTAAATTGTATTTCTATGACCATCTATTGGGCAATTTTAAAATAGATAAATGAGATCACACCATGTTTATATAATTTAAATTGATTCATTCTTCTAATTATTATCATGAAAATGAAATAATTTCATAAGTGAAATAAAAAAAAGTCTGTGGAGCCATTTTTAGAAGGTCTTTTCTAGACTGGGTATTTTCAAATTATATATAGTAATCTCTTATCCCTGAGGGATATGTTACAAGACCTCCCAGTAGGTGCCCCAAACTGCAGATAGTATCAAACTCTCTATATTTGTTTTTCCTACGCATACATACCTATGACATTTTAATTTATAAGTTCGGCAAAGTAAGAGATTAACAACAATAATTTTAATAATAATAGATATGTTATAACAATAAGCTGTAATAAACGTTATGTGAATGTGATCTCACTTTCTCAAAATATTTTACCATGGTGTATTCACCATTCTTCTTGTGATAGTGTGAGGTGATACAATGCTTACGTGCTGAGACAAATAAAGTACTCAGAATGACTCCCGATTTAATACGTACCAAACTATACGGCGTGGGACAAGATTGAATCTACACTATTCACACCTGGGCCTCCAGGCCCTAACACAGACTCTACATATGTTATTAATGGCTGATTGCCACAATAATGTTGCTTTAAAAAAAACAAAACCTGTTAGTGACATGTAATATAAACCTTTATTTAGCTTACAGATCAGCTATTCTACTCCTGGAAATTTGTTGCCCAGAGACTTTCTACATTTGGAACAGACTGTTTCTTTTGTACCAGGATCAGTGTTTTGCCAATATCATTTCTGCTAAACCTGTATGGCCTTTAAATATTCCTTGAATCCATTTATAATCAATCTACAACCCACACCCACATCCTTTTTTAGGAAGTGTCTCTCTGTAGATTTAATAATTTGCTATTTGGGGCAAGCAGGTCTTTATCCAGAGGAAAAAGTCTACAAGGTTTTGCCCTAATTTTTTCAGAGGTCATAATAAAGCACTTCAAGGGAACATGATTAATGTGAAATGTAGTAAGGCTTGACATCATATGGGAACATTTTTGAGAACTTTTACTGAAAATTGGAAACATTTTTATTACCCAACCATGTGATTTCTAACTCTATACCACCTCTAAATTATGTTTGCAAACAGTCTGGATCTTTTAAATTTATTTCTCCCTCTCCCCCTTCATTCTTACCCTCCTCTTGGGCCTCCTTCATTATTGCAATTATTATTGTTAATATTCTATATCTTTCTTTTACTACTTTTTCTATGTAGCTAATATTTCCTATCTAATAACCATAAATATTTTTCATTTTTCTGGATTTTTTTGGCCAAGTGTAAAAGACTATTAGTGCATTTTCCATCTTCCAAGTTATGACAAGCCATACTTTAAAAATATTACTTGTCCTTATATTCACAGATTCTGTTTATCTAGTCTCTTCTAATGATTTCATTGTCATCTGCTACGTGAGCCTAAATCAGTGCTTAAATGTACATTCCTTTATGGCAGCAACTCATTTTTTTTTTTACCAAATTCTATACAGTTATCCATTGGGATAATGAATATTGTAATAATTGATATAATACCTGTGACAGAGGGTTTTGGATAGAATGCTTGATTATTTACAAAATTTTGCTATTTTGTAGAGACCCATAAATGTTTCTTCAAAATATGTAACATTCTTTGGCATTTTCATTTTAACCTTGGGTTAAGAGTCAGATTATTTGGAAGTGTAGAGTATCATGTTAGGAATTCAATCAAGTGGATTGATCCATCTAAGGGAAAGTTTTATCATTTTGTACCTAGCAGCAAAGAGGGTTAGTGTTGTGTTCTTTTTCTTTGTGCATAGTTTCCCTCTTTAGGTGAACTCAAAGTATATGCTGAATGCCAGCTCATTTACTTTCACAGTAACCCCTAAGGAAGGTAGAAAGCAATTATCATTATGCTCATTTAACAGATGAAGAAACTGGGCCATGGAGAGGTTAAGTGTCTTATTAATTATGAAAGCAATAACCCAGGGACACATAGTATCAACAATAAAAGTAATAGCTAAAGACATCATGGCATAACCATCACTATTCAGAATAACTAAGTGCATTAGTCATTTTGGCTCACCCACATGACCTCAAATGTTTGATCATATTAAACTTCTAAACCATTTGCCTCGAGCCATTAGGGCAGATACAGCTATAACATGTTCTTTACAGCCTGCTACTTATTCTGAGGTTCAATGGTCTTCTGAAATTAAATTATGCTGGGTGACATTATAGGTTTCTAAGCCTGGATTGTATGTATGGCATGCCTGGAATAATTTTTGCAAGATTGAGTGATTTATTTATTTTTTTTTGCTTTTCAGATGCCAAAAGAACATGCCATTTTTGAGTTGACAGATACAATGTAAAAACTTGGCAGTTTATCACATGCAATTAAAAGGGTTTTACATTTTCCATATTTTTCTTAATTTCTGCAAAACATTACTCATGTTTGTTCTTGTGTAGAATAGTATTGGTAATGCAAGTTGGTAATATATTTATTATGAAGAGATTTTTACATTAGAAAAGTAAATTCTGAAAATGGCATCCATTTGTGTACTTTTCACACTGAAAACTGTTTTTTGAAACAAGTGTTTATTTTTCTCTGGCTGTATTGGTGGTAAGATATTTTGAAAATTCCTTTTTGCATATGCAGGAAATTGATTTATAATAATTTTCAAAGATGAGAAAGATCATCTAAAATTACTTTGGAATTTATTTTATTTTGTTTCTTTTTATTGAGAGATAAATGGCATATAGCATTGTATAAATTTAAGGTATACATGTGTGATTCAATGCATCCACTCCCCTTTCTTTTATATTAGGGTGGGCATTTTCTTTTCTGAAACACGGACTCCACAAAATATCAGACAGAGGGATAAATTAATCTGCTGACCATGTTCTAACTTATTTTGGATTATTTCCCCGAATTGTCTTTAAAGATCATTGAATAGATATTTGCTGAACGTAAATATTCTAATTACATTTTCACTCTGATACCATTCCTCAAAAAGTATGCACGAGAATTGCCATGTAGCAGGATAAAGAGTTAAAGTATTTTCCTATCTCACAGAAATATGATGGGGTCTATCCTAACTTTTGTTTCTGTCTCTGAGTAAACATTGAAAACAATATATGTTCTATGCGACCGAGGAAGTGAATATATTCACCTCTCCTTTATGAATCTTTATTGCAGGTCCATTTACCATGGGGTGTCAGGGAGGAAAAAAAATTAGGGAAGATACCTATAAGGGGGCATATTAAAGTTGCACATGTGACTTTAGTGTTTACATAATGGGAAATAAATTAGGAATAAATGAAGTACCTTACTTTATAGGTAGATATTGTTAGGTTCAGAGCAACAGTTTGAGATTTGAACTCATGTAGTTTTCTTGTCTGAGCTTATAGTACTATCTGAAAATATTTAGTGAACTATTGTCATTTTTTTCCTTGTTGTGGAAAAAAATAATATACATTTTTAAACTGATGGTAACATATTATTGCACAATTCTAATTGATATCTTCCTTTGTGTCACATTGTGATTGCTCATTATCCATCTCCCTATAGATCTAAACTGAAACAAAATGGCTCTTAAATATTACATATTGCTCTAACTTGGATGATGGAAAACAGAATATAATTAGGCTTCCAAGCCAACATCTATTCTTGATAATTTACTTGCAAGTTACTAATTAGGTAATAACCCTATGCATATTTAAAATAAATAGAAATTTTATTTTGAATGTTTGTTTCATGAATTGAAGTTTGTGGATAATTTAGCTTATTGTTTTAAATTTTCTGCATACTTAATGGAGTCAAATGAAATTTTAAAGCTTTATGCAGTTGAATAGCAATGTAACTGAGCAGTCGATTTAGATTAATGATGAATATTATTATTAAAATTTTCATTTGTTCATGTTGATGCTTTCTTCATTTTCCATCAGACACCTTTTCTAGTCATCTAAAAAATGTATCTCAGCAAAGCTTTTTATAGCCATATTATTTCTCTAATTTTTGAAAATTATTTTTTCTTTGATAATAGTGTGGTAATGGATTATTGTTAACCTTAAGTTAAATGGAAATATTTCTTTTTATAAAATAAGGTTAGTGTTTTAAAAGTGTTACAGTCTTATTAGTGTCTAATGTTGGTTTGATATCAATTCATTATGTTTGAAATAAATACTTAAGCCAAGTTTTTATTATGCATTTAATTTATTGGCATAGGAAGGACATTATTTTTAACCAAGAAGATTGTCTCCCTTCTCCACCCTCATCTAACACACCATTTATTGTATGTGAGGCCTGATTCTATGTTTATTACAGGGATTTGCATAAGGCCTACAGAAACCCAACACCATTTTACTATGTTCCCATTCCAAGACATAAAATGGTGCCTTTGAGTAAAGCTGCTTCATCAGACACTAGTTTTGCATGCCAAGTTACAGCTATCAATGGTGAAACAGCAGATGTGAAGGCTAGTTGGCATCAGAGCATATGAGTCAAAGACTTTCCTATGGGAAAGAAAGTGCTTCATTACACTTTATCTATACTAAGAACATTGGTTCTATCAAGCTGTCTGAAAATTAGAATATGATGGGTTTTATTACCCTAGCTCTGCCAGAGTGAATTCAATAGTTAAAAAGTAAACAATAATACCATTTGGGGAATTATAAGAAGTGATTTGGAAGGAGCAACAGCTTTTGTCTTAACTTCTCTAAAATGTCTGAGGGACAAAAGTTTAATTCTCTTTAATAGTTGGGTTTTCCACATGTACCAGTGAAGCTTTGGGGACTTTAATTGAAGAATAAATTATGTGTTTGACTGAAATGTAAAATCTGAGAAACAAAGTTTTAATTGCCTTGGAAAGCCAGTGTGTGAGGTTGCTTTTATTGCAAGATACACTGTGGTTCTCTCCCTCATTTGCCCTCCCTCCTCCATCCTGAGCAGAGACCACTCTTACTGTTTGTCACCTCAGGATGGCAGCTTAAACACTATGTTGCAACTCATCAATCTTGGGAGAAAAGTTCCCACAGGGAGAAAGAAAATTCGAAAACCAGTTAATATAGTGATGTTGAGCTGGCATGTCAGGTGCTGGATAATGGATCATAGTTGTCACTGCAAAAGTTTATAGCCACTGGTTAGGCGACAATTTGAAGGAAATCAAGAAGGGCATATTTTTTGATACAAAGAAGTAGGTTGAGATAAATATTATTTAAAAATTGTCCTTTAAAAACTATAATGTAAAAAAAGGATAATTTCTTAGACAAAAAAAATTGCAATGAAAATTTTATCTCTTCTACCAAAATAGCTGATTTAAAGCATATTTTGGTATTTCTAAAACAAATATGCAAACAAACAAAGAAAAAAACAGAATCTCTGCTTTGTACATTATTTGAGGAAGTTATACTTATTGGCATTGTGGCTAAGAAAGATCTGTTATTCATGCTTACTGTTTTCTTTAGAAGTGAGTCCAGCTTTAGAATATCAAAGGAGTCATTATTTTTTATTCCTATGATAGTCCATTGATTATAGATGTATACACTGAAACTTTAACTTAATTTAGAATATCCTTGGCAGTTAATGGTCTATACCCTGCTATGTATTTTTTAAGAAGCTGATCTTTAATTGCCAATACAATTTATACTAATTAGCTTCTTCAGTCAGCTAAGTTTTCTTTTGTTCATTTATTTATCTTTCCTTTTCCAAAATCCAAATAGCAGTAATATCACTTTGTTCTTTGATCTTAAGAGTTGATTGAAGACATCACATGGTAATTGATTCTTGCATTATATAAGAAAAAAAATAAGGTTTACTGTTATTTACTTCTACTGCCATCTTTGACTCTTTAGACTTTTATTAAAACAACAACAACAAAACACACACACACACACACACACACACACAGAACTGTTATTTCCCTTCAGAAGCAAACAAAATGTAAGGTCATGAACTATTCTGCTACTCAATGGTTTAGCACTTCAATGAGCATATTTACAAGTAGAAAACATAAATCATAAATCATCTTTACTTTTTTATATCCTTTCCACTATCTCTGCCCAGATTGCAAAAAGAACAACGTAAACTTTAGAGCTTATTAGTAGGTGTTGATAATTACAAAGGGAATAGAATAGATTCCTGAAAATGTTGCTTGAAACATGTGATTGGATTGGAAATTACTGCTAAATGTCTTAGTTTCAAAGGGATCAGGTGCTGAAATAACTCTAATTTCTCTTTTTGCTGGAAAATTTGTGACTGTGGCAGCAGTTGTTTAAATCCTGAATGCATGCTGATGAGCACTTTCATTGGCCTCCTATATTCAGAGTATTTCTTTAATAATTTCATGAAGAAATTTCTAGATGAGTGAATGGGTCTGCACATGTATGCATATATGCATAAGTAGTGTGTTCTGTAGTATTGAGACATGCTACCTTAATTGGAGCTAAATTATGAATAATTACATACTTTATTCTTCTTATACCCATAAATTTCCACATTCAGTTTCTTTTAGTGGAAGAATAGTTCAAGGTTAGCAATAAAGTTGTGATTTTCTATTTTCTGACTACAAATTAATACTGCTTTTGATTGTTATTAACCTATAGTATACACCATAGCACTGCTGGAGTTCAGTGGAAAGATTTTATTATCTCTAAAAATAGGTGTTTCATTTATAAGTAGTATAATTACAGCTATTTAGAAGCTACACTATAAATTAATTTGCTTTGTAGGTCCCTTGACTGTTTTCAGAACACTATGAGTTTCAGCTTCATTTTAATTTATTACAAAAACAAATAAAGACCAAAGACCTGGAAAGCAGCATTAATAATGAAAATAAAGGATTGGTGAATCAAAGCAATGCACTTTAACATAATGATTAGATACATAAATTAGCTATTGGCATGATATCCTACATCTGACACTCAGTAGGGATTTATTTAATGTAGCAAATGTGGGTATAGATATATATCTTCTAGATTGATTATATAAAGCACCAAATAGATAATAAACTCCCAGTATGTATCTATAGTTATCTTTACTATAAGGAGCTTAATAGCAGAATTACTAAACTCTATAGTCAATTAAACCATTTTCCCAATATAAATGCTTGTATTTCTGGAAATACATTCAGTTTACCTGTGGTTAATGCCAGGATCTGATACTGAGTTGCATTTTTTTTCTCTCTTTAATAATTTGATCCTGATTGTAGATTACTTAAAATATTCTGGATTATTCTCTTATACTGCTTAAAAGTTAAAATGCGTTATAAATCCAGTTCCAGCCACACATTATGGGTAGTCTTTTCATTAATGGTCTTTTATGAATGGTTGTTTAATTAATGCTCTTTTTATTATGTGTGAGATTTCTTTTGACAACCCATTTATGCTCAGAATTAATACTTAAATAGGAAAGAAACCCTCCCATTTTTAATTGTTCTTTCTTCCCATGAATATTAACCATTGCAATCTAAACAAGTTTCTTTTTCTCTTATGATAATAATGCATATGACTCATGAGACCTACAGAATGTTAGAAAAATAAAGGAAAAAATGTCCCAAGGCCAATCTACAAAGATAATTCTTAATATCTTCTAAGAACCACCTCCAACATTTTCTCTTTAGATATTTAGAATTTAAAGCTTTTTTTTGTTTCAGTTTTAAAAAATTTAGACAATACAGCTGCACAAATTCTTCGGTTTCCCCTTGGACACATGTGATAATGCTTTTTTCAGGGGTATCCTTTAAAGATTCATTATTGGTAAAATATGATTATAAAACTGTTTTTATAACTCTTTCACAAAAATATTATTCCTTGAGATAGAGTCTAAAACAATCTTTTGCTAAATTCCAAACTCATTCTAACCTGCTCATTGCAAAATTTCAAAGTATGTTTACATGTAAACATACATGTACAGCAGAGAAATCACATCTTAGATACTTAAATGATTAAGTTGTTCATTTTTAATAGCCATTGTATTATAATATCAGGAATTTAATGCTTTAAAATATTACGTTTAATAAACATTTTAAATTGAACTTTAAAGAAAAAGTAGTAAAGGTGATATTAAAGTTATCTGTTTAGGATTCCTAATATAGTCTTACTTTCAAGTGAAGAGAAAAAAATAATATAATGCAAATATATAGAAGTAGTCATTAACCTTTTTTAGTTAATATATATTTAGAAGAATTATCATAGGAATATATATATACATATATATATATAAAATCTGTTTAAGCTGACATATTAAAATAAAATAAAATAAATTTTACTTATTTAGTTAATAAATCAGTATAGTAACATTAATAAATTTAGATTACATAAATGTTTATAAGAAATCAAAACTAAGTCTCATAAAATTTTAATTAATATTCCCTTTTATATTATATAACATTTACAGTTTATGTAAAGTCATATGTCTATTATTTAATCCCAATTATTAAGCCATCTGATTGCACTTTTATCCATTGTGTAGAAAATAGCCTTTGTGAAGCATATTTTGGAGGTTATTACAGTATAATTGTGCATTAGAAATTCTGTTTTTTATTGTTTTCTAACTATGTGTGAATATTAAGCATTAATTTATTTATATATGGTACTCAGAACAGTGATTTTTTAAATTTAACAGTGATTTTTAAATTCTTTAATGTGGTAACCTCTTTCCACGTCCCGCGTGGTTCAGGGTTCCCGGGTCAGGGTTCGGGTTCTGAAGGAGGCCGCACGCAAACGAAATAAGAGACTAGAAAATATTAATTTGGCGATATTGGGGGGCCAGGCGGGAGCCTTCCTCTAGTGGGAAGGACTACCATTTTGCTCTGGCCTTCTTCTCCCTTTTATTAAGGCTTTGGGACA
>PVJN01029087.1:0-11671 GCA_004026805.1 Lasiurus borealis | reverse complement strand
CCTAAACAATGAGTAATCAGCTCTGACCTTTCAGAGCAATTAAGGTTGGCCAGCTTTCTGGCCTCCTGTTAACATCCACCTAGTGAGAACAATTACATCCACCTGGTGAGAACAATATTTGGTCTCTGACACTTTAATTTTATGTATTAATACTCTCTGGAAGTAGAAGTCAAGACCTTTCTTTTCCATTGCAGACACAGTGATACATACTCACATAGATAATTTATAGCTGAAGTTCAACTAACGTAGTCAAGGGTCAAAAGTAAACAGAAAAATAAAAACTTGCTGATCCAGATATAAATAAGTGTTTTCCTTTTCAGTGGGCATGAACCACTTTCCTAATCAATTTAAACTACTAAGCAAACAAAGAGACTGATAAACTAAATTATCAGTTCTCTTCCATAGATTTCATAATCCATCTGATAGAGATCACCAAATCAGAAAACCAAGTCCTTAATCACTGCTATTACCAATTTGGGATAATTTACTAGTTAGGCAAGATATAGAAACAAAAGCAAAACAAAGCAAACAGTAGAGGAAGAGGAAGAAAAAAACTGAGAATTGGAGAGTCAGAAAAGTTAAAGTTCTATGGACAATTGGTATTCACTCTGTTGTGCAAGAAAATATGTGCCTTAGCATAAATAGCCCCATAGGTCTACTTCTCCAGCTAACCAATATATTTGGTTCTGCCAGGTGAATTCACTTGGGTATCTTGGTGAAAGTACTATAAAAATGCTAAAGTATAATTTCTAAAATAAATAAATAAATAAATAAACATGTCTCAGAAAATATAAACTGAATGTCCAATGGAGATTTTATTTACTAACTATTCAAAGAAGAATTTGGAAGACAGACACATGCATAAATGTACACAATCAAGAATGCTGAAATGCGTTTGCTAATAAATGAAAAACTGGTTAAAATAATTTAAAGCAATAAATAAAATGTTTGGAGATAATGATTTGCCAGGCGGAAACCAGTTTTCCCAACCATGTGAAATCAATATGCATTGTTATAGACAAAAAATAATTTGCATCACTGTCATTTTTTTTACAGTATAACTTCTACTCCTACAAAATTGCTAATAGACCAGTCCATGGAAAGTCAAAGGAACATACCAGATAGAATCAGATAATCCCCAGAGTGCCTGCTACATAACTTCCAGAACCCCACAATATGAAACAATACTATTTTGAAATTTCTAGAACTTCAACTTCAGTACATATGTAACATGATCTGACTGAAAAGAAGTATATAGGTATATGCATTATGTATGTTCTTTATTCTCACTTCCTTTTCATATTTGTACTTCTTGAATTAATAAAATAAAACCATATTATTTTCCACCCATATTTTTCTTCCCTGAGGTAAAAAAATAAAAAAATCTCCACAATCAAAATAATAAAAAGTCATTTAGAAACACTGATTTTTGAGGAGCCTTCCTTATCTGTAAACCTAGTTCACATCACCATATTACATATATTTCTATTAGAAATTTTCTTTTTTATATTTATGTTTATTTATATTTTTGTAGATTTGCTTAGTTGTAAAATAGTTTTAATGATAACCCAGTACAGACTGGTATTTTAAAGTATAAAGATTCATGCATGACACAAGACAGTTAAAATATTTAATTCAAATATACAAATTTGCTTCAAAATATAATCAAGCCATTTAATAAAATACTTTTAAATATAAAATATATCTCAGGCTGAAATCTGATGGCAGACGTGGAATAGCAATATGATTTCAAACAGAAAAGATACTATATATAAATTCTAACTCTTAAAAATAGTTTGAGCATGTATTTTTAAAGTGCATGATTGTGCATGGCAATTTGCCATGATTTTAACATTCCACAGCACACATTTTAAAATGCTGTAATGTTTTTCATAAAAATATGAATGCTTATAGTATGCTGTAATTTATGAAAAAATAAGGAAATTTTAACACCCTAATAAAATTTAAAATTATTATAGCTTCCAAAATATTTACTTTGTTTCCTATATTTGAATGTATATATTATTTCTCAAAGACAACCAAACTCAGTTTTTACAGCATTTCTTGGGAAAACCTTTTTATTTTTTATTTGTTTAAATTAAATGTATTTGGGTGACATTGGTTAATAAAATTATATGGGGTTCAAGTGTACAATTCTATAATAAATCATCTGTGAAAATCTTTTAGACCAAAGCTCTTTAACACCTGCCTATATTATATTGATAATATTTTTTATAGTTCATCTTTTTTACTTTAAAATCTTGTGTCTAGAACACATCCTTAATAAATATATATTGAATGAGTTAATAAATGATTAAATTAATGTATAACTTTAACCACTTGTGTCTAGGGAAGTTTATCATACTTTCCATTTGGGAAGAATTTTGCATAATAATTGCTACCAAGGAGTATTGCCGAGAATTAAAAGAAAAATACATGAAACATTCTTACAATTTATTTATTTATTTATTTATTTCAATAAATGTTTTTTGAGCATGTATTCTATGTGCAAGAAATTGTGTTAGAGTCTAGGGATACTGATCAATAAGAAAGCTACATCCAACCCTCCTGGAGGTTGTGATTTTGCATAAAATATAAATATTGAAGATACAATTAGATATATGTTGCAAGTCAAATAAAAAATAGAGAGTGCTATAGATACTATAAGTTAAAGTTCTCCAGATAGTTACTAAATTCCAGTTAACTGTCTAAGATATACATAATTATACATATTATAAGATATAGATTTATATATAAAATGTTATATATAAAGATTATATATGATGTAGAGATTATATTATTATATATGTAAATAGATTTATTTTAAGGAATTGGCTCATGGGAATGTGGGAGGCTTTGCAAGTTTGAAATTTGTTGGCAGGTGAGCAGGCTATAAAATCAGGCAGAGGAGTTAATACTATTGAGGAAATGTTTCTTCTTCGCTAGAAAATCTCAGTTTCTGTTCTTAGGGCCTTTCAACAGATTGGTGAGGCCCATTCACATCATCAGGGTAATATCTTTTGAAGTGAACTTACGGTAGGTAGAGACAACATCTAGGACACAGGTTAGGTTGATACATACAACTAACCATTACAGGAACATATAAAAGGGTAAATAAAAATAGTTAACCTTTCAGTCTGGAAGGCTCAGGGTAAGTTTTACTTTAAAATAGGCATTTAAGTTAAAACTTGAAACAAAAATAGAGTTAGGTAAGTAACAAGTGTAAACTGCAGGGTCAGGTTAGTTCAAGAGGAAAGGAAACTTCAGGTGGAAATAGTACAAAGTAGCAAGGTTGTATGTTCATTGTGTTGTTTGCTGTGTTGTTTTGTTTGTTTTGTGTAATAAGAGTAAACTAGACTGGTGTAGTTCAGTTGTTAAGTGTCGATCTATGAACCAGGAGGTCACGGTTTGATTCCTGGTCGGAGCACATGCCAAGGTTGCTGGCTTAATCCCTAATGTAGGCCCTGTAGCTGGTCAGTGATTCTCTCTCATCACTGATGTTTCTCTCTCTCTCTCACCTTCTCCTTTCCTCTCTTAAATCAATAAAAATATCTATAATAATAAAGCATAATGTTAATTAGACCAGACACCCAAACAATCTTCCAGATGTCATTCCAGACATTTTTCAGGACCAAGCCACAGTGGTGGGGGCCAGGGAAGAGGAGGTTAGAGCAGTCAGGCAGGCAGCAGAGCAGTTAGGGGCATTCAGGTAGGCAAGAAGAGTGGTTAGGTATGATAAGGCAGGCAGGTGAGTGGTTAGGGGCGATCAGGCAGGCCGGAGAGTGGGTAGAGGCAATGAGACAGGCAGGTGAGTGGTTAGGAACAATGAGGCAAGCAAGTGAATGGTTAGGGGTGGTAAGGCAGTGGTTAGGACCCAGCAGTCCTGGATTGTGAGAGGGATGTCCGAATGCCAGTTTAGGCTTGATCCTTCTGGATCGTGCCTAAACTGGCAGTTGCACATCCCCCATGGGGATCCTGAATTGTGAGAGGGTGCAGGCTAGGCTGACCCCTCCTGCCTTCATGAACAATTTCATGCACTGGACCTCTAGTATTAAAAAAAATTGTATTAAAAGGAAAGACTCAAGAATGATTTATTGGTTTGATACACTAAATTATGGGATCACAGAAGAAACAGAATAGAGAAAAATCTTAAGTTTGGGCTCTCCTAACTTTGAAATGACACATCCACATGAAGATGGATAGTAAGGAGATACAAATATGGATCTAGAGGGCCCACATTTGATAGTTATTAACTCACGCAATTTAAATCTTAGAAATGCATGATATCACCTAGGGAGGTGTAGGGTGAAGAGATAGATATTCAGGCAATTACCTGTGGCACTTTATAAATTACTATTTTTACAGCACAATAACCCAATAATTAAACCTTGAGAAAGAGAGACCATTCCAAGAGGTTGGAAGATAAAGTGGAATGCCTGATATCTGGAAAACCAAGAAAAGGGTTTGTCCTGAGAAAGAAGAGGTCAACAATGTTAAACATGGCATAGAGGTCAAACAAGATAAGGCGAGGGAGGACTCCAATATATTTTATAACCAAGAGTAGATTTCTGAAGGCCAGTTGGAGGTGAATGAGGAAAAACTGAAATTGAGGGAATGAAGACAACATGTGTGGAGAAATAATTAACTGCCAAATAATAAAAAAAGAAAGGTTTGCAGAGATGAAATGAAAGAGAGATAAGCAGTGTCATGTAGTTATTTGCTCATTTAATTATAATTATTTTTCTATCTGTACAATTTATTTTTTCTTGAGTTGATTTATGAAAGAGCAAGTAGAAATAAGATTGAAAATCTAGAGACGTGGAATATTAGATTGCATAACCAGGCCGGAAAAGCTGAAGAGGATGATATACAGAAGAGAGATTATTTAGCTTTGGAAGAATAAAGGTTCATTGTACTGAACGGAGAAAAAGAAAAAGAGGGCAGAGGAGAGTTTAGAGATTTCAAGAAAAGGGAAACTGTTTTAAAGTTTTAACTGTGAAGAATTGGAAAACTGATTGAATAACAGTAAAAGCAGAAGGCAATTTTGAACACAGTGGAGATGGTGACATGAAAGATGTGGTATTTTTCCCAGTGAAATAAAGTGGACTGCATGCAGTCCTGGAATAAAGGGTTGGATTTATGCAGGCTTCTTAGGGTGGATGTGATGAAAGGAAGATGAAGCAGAGGGGTGTAGGCTCCTCTCAAAAAAATTAGTGGTTCAAAAATAGTGTGTGGAATCTGAATTTTAAATAGAGATAAGTTACATTGGAAGACAGAAGGAGTGCAGAGTGGGGAAAGAAATGCTAGTGGACAGATTGCATTCCCTCCAACAAAGTTCAGTGAACATATGCATGTTTGTAGTTGTGCAGTGAAATAACATGCAAAAAAGAGAGGAGTCTCTATGGAATAGTGGAGGGAATTTTTACAGGACACAAAAAAAATTAGGACTTCAACCAGTTGTCCTCAATGACATCATAAAATTGCCAGTATCACATTAAGAATTGGGACAAGAATAATAGGGTAGAGGTGCTAATACCTTAAATAAGTGAGAGAGTGACCAGAAATTAGTAGTGACAGTAATGAGGTGAAAGGAACTTATAAAAGCATATGATATGAATTAAATAGGAGAGGGACTTTTTAAAAGAAAGGTTTTGATGGGAAGTAAGTAGATTGTAATTTATACCTGTTTATTAATTTACAAGAGGCCTGGTGCATGAAATTCATGCACGAGGTGGGGGTGTCCTTTAGCTGAGCCTATTTCCTCTCCAATCTGGGACCCCTAAAGGGATGTCCGACTGCCTGTTTAGGCTCGATCCAGGTAGGATTGCTGGCTCTCAACTGATCACCTGTCTGCCTTCATGATTGACCCTGACCACTTCTGCTGCCATCCCGATCACCCCCTAATCACTCCCCTGCCAATATGATTGATGCCTAACTGCTCCCCTGCCAGCCTGATTGCCCCTAAAAGCCCTACCCTGTGATCCTGGTCACCCCCAACTGCCCTTCCCAGCAGGCCTTGTCAGCCCCAACTTCCCACCTCTGCTGGCCTCACCTGCAGGCTTGATCAACACCAACTGCCCTCCCTTATAGGCCTGGTCCCTTCCAACTGCCCTCCCCTGTAGGCTTAATGACCCCCAATTGCTCTTCCTTACAGGCCTGGTCCCTGCCAACTGCCCTCCCCTGCTGGCCATCTCGTGGTGGCCATCTTGTGTTCACATGGGGCAGGATCTTTTGACCACATGGGGGCAGTCATCTTATGTGTTGGAGTGATGGCCAATCTGCATATTACTCTTTTATTAGATAGGATAGATCCCTAGTGCATGGGTGGAGACCAGCTGGTTTGCCCTGAAGGATGTCCTGGATCAGGGTAAGTGTTCCTTTGGGGTGTGAGATGGCCTTGGTGAGGTGGTTTGCAGGCTGGCCATGCGTCCCCTACCCCCCCCCCCCTGCTGTCAGCAACCCAAGTGGAGGCCCTGATATTTGGGATTTATTTATCTTCTACAATTGAAACTCTGTAGCCTGGAGTGGAGCCAAGCCTTCTGCTGGCACAGCCATTGAGACTTTGTTGCCTTAACCTCCACTAGCCAGGCTTTGCAAAAAGTTTGGCTTCTTCCATTGCCAGGGGCAACCCAAGCCTCCCTTCTCTCTCTGTGGCCATAGCCATCTTAGTTGGCTCAATTTGTATACACTTGTGAGTGTATCAGAGGAACAGTCAATTTGCATGTTACTCTCTTATTAGATAGGATGCGTTTGAGTACTCTGGAAGGCCCCAAGATGGAATTAGTGATAGCAGGTTTGTTTAAAACTTTCTGAGAGGAATTAAGGAGAAGGGGAGGGAGCAAGAGTAGGCAAGAAGAGCCTCCGACAACAATTTAGGCCAACACCTGTGAAAGGATGTAAGGAAAGGAGGAGGATTGGGTGGGAAGAACACAAGATCCCATATCCATTCTGCAAAAGTCACATCAAGGATGATGGGAGTCCCCAAGTAAATGCTGCTCATTGGAAGAGTCCACATCAAGCAAGCATGGCTGAGGTTTACAGAAAGCTAACAATGCTCAGTCATTGGGAGCAGAACACAGGAAGTGTGGCTTTGGTATAAAAAAATCAGGGTGGATCCAAAGGTGCAGTAGCTGGAGGCTGTCAGCCCACTCTGTTACTGCAGTGTTTTCTTGAACTGAGATCTGAGTGAAGACCTCTATGACCTTTATACTTTGTCCTCTCAAGCATCTCACTGCTCATGCACAAACCTGTCATTCTTTTTAAGTCTTTTCTCATTGTACTTACTTTATGTGGTTTGTTTAAGTGTCTTTTCCAGAAATAGCCTGTTTAGAAAAAAATGACATCTGCTAAATAAAGATCCTTCATTGGAGGTGGGCTATGTAAACTTTCCTGGAGATGGGCTACATGATAAACAGAGTTTTTCTTGAGTTCAATGCAACAATATATTTGGTTGCTTCTAGAAGAAAGTGATTTTAATTTCTTTTTGGATGTAAACATATTTTTTAAAAAAATGACACTTGCATTCTAGAAAATGTAAGATTTTTCTAAGTCTCAAATATTTATATCTTCAGAGATTTAAGCCCATAAATTTAGCTACTGCTTAACTGGTTAGGTACTAGTTAAATACTTATGTTCACGCAGAGAATGGCTTAAATGTCAGCATGTTAAGGATCAAGTATATTGGATTAACATTCTGCATTTCTAATGGGTCTGGGGGCTGAGGCTCTTCTAATTAGAGAATTAATAGTTGATGTATGTATTCTATTGTATATGTTTACCTCTCATTGTGAGGAGTTTAAAAAACGTATGTCCACATCTTTGCCCTGAACTATCTGGATCTTAAGAAAATGGCATTTTTTTTAAATGATTGACTATAGAGTTATACATTGTTGTTTATGTGTCTTTTTTTTTTTTTTTGACTGTCAGAGAGTAATGTCATGGTTTTTATTCCTGATTGGCAGCTGTTAGGTACTTACATTCATCTTACTTTTTCTCTTTCAATGTGTTTTACTTTAAGCCCATAATATCTTCAATATCTTTATGTCATAGATTTGAAACAATCTGACAGTTTTTGACAGAAAGAAGTTAAAATAGAAAAAAGAATTTTCGTCATTTTTTCTAGTACTATTGCTGATGCTTTTACATATATATAAACATTATGATAAAATATTTGGATTAAACTGTGCCAGTGGGGCAATTATATATATAAAAGCCAAGCAACCAGAACGACAAAATGACTGGGATGACCAGAACAACAAGAACAACTGGTCACTATTACACACACTGTGGCAGCCAACCAGCCCAATCGGGGCCCCAACTGGCTCCCCCAAACCTGCCCTGGCCCTGATTGGCCCTTCCACCCTGATTGGTGGTGGGACCAGCCAACCTCCTATGACCTTTTCCACCCGCAGGTCCACCCCCAAACAGCCCCATAAGGGCAGGCTGCCTGGATTCCACAAATGAACGGATTTGTGCACCAGACCTCTAGTAATAGTAATAATTAATCAGTTCACTTGTATAGAAAGTATGTGCGTAACTTTTAGAATCATTTGCTAATGACTGGTTTTCTATTTATTGGAAAACTGGTTTTATTTTCTATTAATAAGTGGCTTCCAAATATTTTGTAGTGTTAGCTGCTCATTCTAAATCATCTCCTCTAGTTTCTTATACTACTCAATGGTATTATTATGGATATTTCTTTAGCACTATAATCCTATCATGCTCTTACTTTTATCTATTATATTAATTACTAGAGGCCTAGTGCATGAATTCATGCACCAGAGGGATCCCTTGGTGTGGCTTGTGGGATCAGGCTGAAATTGGCTCTCCAACATCTCCCAAGGGCCCCAGATTGTGAGAGGGCACAGGCCAGGCTGAAGGAGCTCACGGGTGCACAATCCACTGGGATCAGGGTGGGACATGGGAGATTGGCCAGCTGGGGAGGGACCATGAGAGGGCTCCATGTCATGATCAGCCGTATCCTAGCAGCAAGCTAACCTACCAGTCAGAGTGTCTGCCCGCTGGTGGTCAGTGCACATCACAGCGAGTGGTTGAGTGGCCTTACCATATCATTAGCATATTATGCTTTGATTGGTTGAATGGCTGACCAGACAACCAGATATTTAGAATATTGGGCTTTTATTATATAGGACTAGAGGCCTGATGCACAAAATTCATGCAAGAGTAGGCCTTCCTTCCCTCAGCTGCTGGAACTGACTTCCCTCTGGCACTGAGACCCAGGCTTCCCTCCCTTGGGCTGCCAGCAGGCACCCGGGACCCAGGTTTCCCTCACAGCCCTGGCTTCATCCAGAAGGACTTCTGGTCTAACTAGCATATTACGCTTTTATTATTATAGACGGGTTGCATCATCTCATTTTCCATCGTCAGTTTTGGATAACATATCACATTGTCAACCAATTAGTTGTATCTAGTTGTCACAAGTAGATGTAAAAATACCAAATGGGAATACTCTCACAAATTCAAACAGTTATACTCTCCCCGATTCAGTAAGTGTAAGCAAAATTTTGCTTCTCCTGACTACCATATGGGAATCATGAGGTTTAGTGAAGTATAAATTTAAATTTATTCTGTTGACTCTGAGCTTGCATTCTTTGAAAGGCCTTTTGATATATTCTTATTTTAAAAGCTGTACCAGTGAAGTGTCTGGATTACAAATGTAGTTTCTTAATCAGAGTTAATCAAAGGATTAGTGACCTTATTAGGAACCATCTAGAAACCGTTTTAAACTAACTTCTGTGTATAGGGCAAGGAAAAAATAAAAATTCAGTTGTTTTCATATGAATATCCACTTGTTGAAACATGAAAATTGAGGAGGAGCATGGAAGGGCATTTGCTTAATGCCAAGAGGGCGCATTGGAAGATGTGTGAGTGTCAGTGTGCAAGAAGAAATGGGTAGGATGAAGTGGCTCCCCTCTTTGTTCTTCTTGATGGAAATAAGCTTGGGCAGGGTTCACAAGTGATTGCTGTGGGAAGGGATGGGTTTATGCTCCGTACAAGGGCTCTACCTCGGTAAAATGTTCTGGTGAAACTGGCCCTTACTGATGACAGGCAGGCTCCTCTTCACCTGGTTCATAGAGGGGCCCTAAAAAGTATCCATTTTTTAAAGTGAGATAATTTGCTATATTATTAGGCCCTGAATATTTTGTCCTCTCATTATTTCCTCAGTAAATATCCATTTAATGTTTCCTATGTGTCAGATGCTATAGCAAGCACTTAGTCTCTAACCTGCATCCAAGAACATAGGAAAGACAATGTCAGTCATTTCACAAATAATGCTGAATTGAAGCTATGAAAATGTCCATATAGGAAAACTACATCTTGCAGAAAAATATATAACTGAGAATCTAGATTTCATTTTTGTTGTCAGAGAGCCTTATTTGAAGAAGTGATATTTATTTATTTATTTATTTATTTATTTATTTATTTATTTATGGCCTGCCTGTTGTGGCTCAGTGATTGAGCATTAATCCATGAATCAACAGGTCATGGTTCGATTTTTGGTCAGGGAACATTTCTGGATTACTAGCTCAATTCCCAGTAGAGAGAGTGCAGGAGGTAACTGATCCATGATAATTTTTTCTTATCATTGATGTTCTCTTTCTTCCTTTTCCTTCCTCTCTTAAATTAATATATATATATGTATATATATATACATATATATATATATCCTATCTAATAAAATAGTAATATGCAAATTGACCATACCTCCACTACACCCAAAAGCCATGCCCACCAGCCACGCTCACCAGTCAATCAGCGTTTGTATGCAAATTAACTCAACCAAGATGGCTACAGCCACAGAGAGAGCAGGAGAGAGGCTTGGGTTGCCCCTGGTGATGGAGGAAACCAAGCTTTCTGCAAAGCCTGGTCAGCAGGCCTCCACTTAAAAGCTTGGCTCCGCACTAGGCTACAAAGTTTCAATTATAGAAGATAAATAAATCCAAGGGCCTCCACTTGGGTCACTAGCAGGGCATGGCCAGACTACAAACCACCACAGGCCCCTCACCTAGGCCACTCCACACCCCAAGGGAACACCCACCCTGATCCAGGACACCTTTCAGGACAAACAAGCTGGGTCCCACCCCTGTACCAGGCCTCTATCCTCTCTAATAAAAGAGTAATATACAGATTGACCATCACTCCAACACACAAGATGACTGCCCCCTTGTGGTCAAAAGATCCTGCCTCCATGTGGACACAAGATGGCCACCACAAGATGGCCAGCATGGGAAGGCAGTTGAGAGGGACCAGGCCTGCAAGGGAGGGCAGTTGGGGGCAATTAAGCCTACAGGGGAGGGCAGTTAGGGGTTACCAGGCCAGCAGAGGAGGGGAGTTGGGGGTGACCAGGACTGCAGTGAAGGGCAGTTGGAGGGGACACAGGCCTGCAGAGAAGGGCAGTTAGTGGTGACCAGGCCTGCAAGGAAGGGCAGATAGGGGTGACCAGGCCCAAAGGGGAGGACAGTTAGAGGCAAACAGGCTTGCAGGGGAGCAGTTAGGCATCAATCAGGTTGGCATGGTAGTGGTTAGGGGATGATCAGGCTGGCAGGCAGAAGAGGTTAGGGGCAATCAGGAAGGCAGGCAGGTGAGCAGTTGGGAGCCAGCAGTCCTGGATTGTGAGAGGGATGTCCGACTGCCCATTTAGGCCCTATCC
>PVJN01029086.1:0-26683 GCA_004026805.1 Lasiurus borealis | reverse complement strand
TGAAAGGAAATTAATTAGAAGAAATATTTTAATACCACCATTCATCCTTTCTCTATAATAGAAGTGTCAGATATGAAAGAAAATTAATAAAATGTATATAAAGATAATATATAAATTGATTAATAAATAAACAATAACAAGATGATATAATAACAACAAAGACATGACATAAAAAAACATTATATCAAAAACACAAAAATATGATATAAAAACAACATTGATATAAACAATGATTGAAAAATTGATTAAACTTATTCTAATATCTCCCTGTACACCACATTAAAAATGAAAACACTTTTAGAGTGCTTGACTAATTTCCTTTGTGATGAGTATTTACAACTTTAACTTTAACATCACATGCTCTTCAAACTCAAGAGAACACAACATATTACTGACCACATGCAAAAATGGGTTCAGATAGGAATATTTCTACTATGTCTAGAGTTTGTCCTTGTGATTTAATAATAGTCATCATAATTGTTGGCATCATGGGAAACTGTCTTCGAATTAACTTACATGGGAGGCTATTTTAGATGAGTACAAATCAATTTTTGAATCAGAACAATTTCTCCTTCTTCAGATCCTATTAATACTTCAGTATTGATTATGTTAGGTCACAATCTTTTTTTTTAATTTATTTTTTTATTAATTTTTATACATATCTCCCCATTCCCCCCCTCCCTCCCAGGCATACCCCAACCCCCCTAGTGTCTATGTCCATTGGTTATGCTTATATGCATGCATACAAGTCCTTTGATTGATCTCTTATCTACCTCACCTAACTTTAATCTTCCTGTTATAATTTCACAGTCTGTTTGAAGCTTTACTGCCTCTGTATCTATTCTTTTGTTCATTAGTTTATAATGTTCTTTATTATCCACCAATGAGTGAGATCATGTGGTGTTTCTCCTTCATTGACTGGCTTATTTCACTAAGCATAAGGCTCTCCAGTTCCATCCAGGTTGCTGCAAATGGTAAGAATTCCTTCTTTTTAATGGCAGCATAGAATTCCATTGTGTAGATGTACCACAGTTTTCTGATCCACTCATCTGCTGATGGGCACCTAGGCTGTTTCCAAATTGTAGTTATTGTAAATTGTGCTGCTATGAACATAGGGGTGCATAAATCTTTTCTGATTGGTGTTTGTGATTTCTTAGGATAAATTCCTAAGAGTGGGATTACAGGGTCAAATGGAAGATCCATTTTTAGTTTTTTGAGGAAACTCCATACTTTTCTCCATAGTGGCTGCACCAGTCTGCATTCCCACCAACAGTGCACAAGGGTTCCTTTTTCTCGGCATCATCACCAACACTTGTCGTTTATTAATTTGTTGATGATTGCCATTCTGACAGGTGTAAGATGGTATCGCATTGTCGTTTTGATTTGCATCTCTTGGATGATTAATGACTTTGAACATGTTTTCATGTGTCTCTTGGCCTTCCTTCTGTCATCTTTCGAACAAGTTCTATTTAGGTCCGTTGCCCATTTTTTTATTGGATCATTCATCTTCCTTTTATTGAGTTGTATAAGTTGGCTGTAGATTTTGGAGATTAAACCTTTATCAGTGATAACATTTGCAAATATGTTCTCCAATACAGTGATCTTTCTTGTTTTGTTGATGGTTTCTTTTGCTGTGCAAAAGCTTTTTATTTTGATGTAGTCCCATTTATTCATTTTTTCTTTAGCTTCCATTGCCTTTGGAGCAGTATCAGTGAAGAAGTTCTTTCGGCATATATCTGAGATTGTGCTGCCTGTGGATTCCTCTAGTATTTTTATGGTTTCCCTTCTAATGTTTAAGTCCTGTATCCATTTTGAGTTTATTTTTGTATTTGGTGTAAGTTGGTGGTCCAGTTTCATTTTTTTGTATGTATCTGTCCAATTCTCCCAACACCATTTATTGAAGAGGCTATCTTGGCTCCATTGAGTGTTCATGCCTCCTTTGTCAAATATTAGTTGAGCATAGTGGTTTGGGTGGATATCTGGGTTCTCTATTCTATTCCATTGATCTATATGTCTGTTCTTGTGCCAGTACCAGGCTGTTTTGAGGACAGTTGCTTTGCAGTATAGCTTGAAATCTGGTATTGAGATCCCACCTACTTTATTCTTCTTTCTCAGAATTGCTGTAGCTATTTGTGGTCTTTTTTTGTTCCAGATGAATCTATGAAGAGTTCTTTCTAGGTCTGTGAAATATGTCGTTGGTATTTTAATGGGTAGTCCGTTGAATCTCTAGATTGCTTTGGGTAGTATGGACATTTTAATGATGTTGATTCTCCCAATCCATGAGCATGGTATGCTTTTCCATCTGTTAACATCTTCCTCTATCTCTTTTTTCAGTGTCCTATAGTTTTCTGCATATAGGTCTTTTACCTCTTTAGTTAGGTTTATTCCTAGGTATCTTAATTTTTTTGGTGCAATGGTAAATGGGATTGCTTTCTTAGTTTCTCTTTCTGTAATTTCACTATTAGTGTATAGAAATGCCACAGATTTCTAAGCATTAATTTTGTATCCTGCTACATTGCCAAATTCATTAATTAAGTCAATTAGTTTTGGAATGGAGTCCTTTGGGTTTTTTATGTACAATATCATGTCATCTGCAAATAAGGACAGCTTTACTTCTTTTCCAATTTGGATGCCTTTTATTTCTTCTTGTCTAATTGCAATGGCTAATACTTCCAGTACTATGTCGAACAGGAGAGGTGAGAATGGGCATCCCTGTCTTGTTCCTGTTCTTAGGGGAAATGGTTTTAGTTTTTGCCCATTGAGTATGATGTTAGCTATGGGTTTATCGTATATGGCTTTTATGATGTTGAGGTATGATCCTCCTATTCCCATTTTGCTGAGAGTTTTTATCAAGAAAGGGTGTTGGATTTTGTCAAATGCTTTTTCTGCATCAATTGATATGACTATGTGATTTTTATCTCTCAATTTGTTTATATGATGTATCACATTTATTGATTTGCGGATATTGTATCATCCCTGCTTTCCTGGAATGAATCCTGCTTGGTCATGGTGTATGATCTTTCTGATGTACTTCTGGATCCGATATGCTAGAATTTTGTTGAGGATTTTGGCACCTATGTTCATGAGAGATATTGACCTATAATTCTCTTTCATTGTGTTGTCTTTATCTGGTTTTGGTATTAGGGTGATGCTGGCTTAATAGGAAGGTGTTTGGAAGTGTTCCTTCTTCTTGAATGTTTTTTAATAGTCTGAGGAGGATAGGTTTTAATTCTTCCTTGAATGTTTGGTAAAACTCTCCTGTGTAGCCATCTGGTCCTGGGCTTTTATTTGCTGGAAGCTTTTTGATTACTGCTTCAATTTCTTCCATAGTTATTGGACTATTGAGATGTTTGACTTCCTCCTCATTGAGTTTTGGGAGGTTAAATTTTTCTAAGAAAATGTCCATTTCTTGTAGGTTGTCCATTTTGTTGGAATAGAGTTGTTCATAGTATTTTTTAACAATCCTTTGTATTTCCACAGGGTCTGTTGTTATTTCTCCTTTTTCATTTCTGATTTTGTTTATTTGGGTCTTCTCTCTTTGCTTCTTGATGAGCCTGACTAGAGGTCAATCAATCTTGTTTGTCCTTTCAAAGAACCAGCTCTTTGTTTTGTTGATCTTTTGAATTGTTTCTTTGGTCTCCAAGTTGTTTATCTCCACTCTGATCTTCACTATTTTTTTCCTTCTGAGTACACTGGGCTTTTCTTGTTGCTCTCTTTCTAGCTCTTTGAGTTGTAGGTTTAGGTGGTTTATTACCATTGTTTCCTGGTTTTTGCAGTAGGCTTGTGGGGCTATGAACTTCCCTCTCAAGACTGCTTTCACTGTGTCCCATAAATTTTGTATTGTTTTGTTATCATTGTCATTTGTTGCCATGATGTTTTTATTTCTTCCTTGATCTCTCTGGTTACCCAGTCGTTGTTTAATAGCATGCTGTTTAGTCTCCATGTGTTTGATTTCTTTCTATTGTTTTTATTATAGTTGATTTCCAGTTTTATGCCACCGTGGTCTGAGAAAATGCCTTGATATGATTTCTATCTTCTTGAATTTGAAGAGACTTTTCTTATGACCTAATATGTGATCTATCTTTGAAAATGACCCATGTGCACTGGAGAAGAATGTATATTCTGTGGCTTTGGGGTGAAATGTTCTGAAGATGTCAGTTAATTCCATCTGGTCTAGTGAGTCATTTAGGATTGATGTTTCTTTGCTGATTTTTTGTTTAGAGGATATGTCCAATGGTGACAGTGGGGTATTAAAGTCTCCTACTATGATTGTATTGCTGTCAATCTCTCTCTTAATATCCTCCAAGAGTTTTTTTTATGTATTTAGGTGCTCCTATATTGGGTGCATATATGAATACCAGAGTTATTTCTTCTTGTTGGATTGTTCCCTTTAGTATTATGAAGTGGCCTTCTTTATCTCTTATTATGTCCTTCATTTTGACATCTAATTTGTCAGATATAAGTATTGCAACCCCAGCTTTTTTTTTCATTTCCATTTGCCTGAAATACCATGTTCCATCCCTTCACCCTCAATCTCTTTTCCTGAGATGGGTTTCTTGCAGACAGCAGATATATGGATCATGTTTTCTTATCCAATCGGTTACCCTATGTCTTTTGATTGGAGCATTTAATCCGTTTACATTTAAAGTCATTATTGATAAGTACTTATCTGTTGCCATTTTTAGTCCTTTACCCCCAAGCTCCTTTTTCGCTTCCTCTTTCTTTTTATTACAGCAGACCCTTTAACATTTCTTGCATTGCTGGTTTGGTGGTAATATATTCCCTTAGTCCTTTTTTGTCTGTGAAGCTTTTGATTTCACCTTCAATTTTGATTTAGAGTCTTGCAGGGTACAGTATTCTTGGATTCAGACCCTTCCTTTGCATGACTTTGTATATTTCATTCCATTCCCTTCTGGCCTGACAAGTTTCTGTTAAGAAGTCAGTAGCTAGTCTTATGGGAGTTCCTTTGTAGGTAACTTTCTGTTTCTCTCTGGCTGCTTTTAAGATTCTTATTTTGTCGTCGGTGTTTGCCAATTTAATTATAATGTGCCTTGGTGTCGGTTTGTTGGGGTTCATTTTGCTTGGGACTCTGTGAGCTTCATGGATTTGTGTGGATTTTTTCTTTTCTATACTGGGGAAATTTTCTGTCATTATTTCTTCAAACACGTTCTCTAATCCTTGCTCAGTTTCCACTCTTTCTGGAACCCCAATTATACGGATGTTGTTTTGTTTCATGTTATCCCAAAGTTCCCTTAGACTCTCCTCTTGCTTTTTAACTTTTTTTTCTAGAAGCTGCTGTACTTGGGTATTTTTTCCTACCATGTCTTCTAGCTCAGTGATGCAGTCCTCTGCTTCTTCTAGTCTACTTTTGATGCTTTCTATCGAGTTCTTTATAGCAGTGATGTCATTGTTCATTACTTCTTGTTTATTCTGCACCTCATCTAGTTTCTTCTGCATTTCTTCTTGCTACTTCTTCATCTCCTCTTGGGTCTTCTTCATTTCCTCTTGGCTCTTACTCATATTGTCGAATTTGTCTTTCATTCTTTTAAACCATTTTATGATCATTTCTCTGAACTCTTTCTCTGGCAGGCTTATTTCTGCTTCTATTTCATTTACTTCCTTTTCTGGTGAAACCTGCCTTTCTGTCTTATGTGGGCTGTTTCTTTTTCTGCCCATGGTCTTTCTTCTCCGTGTGTCTGGTTATGTAGTTCTCTTTCCTATGTTGATTGAAAAGCACAAACTACAACAAGACCAGGTACAGCACACAGGCACTGAGTAGAAATGTATTCAGGATGTTAATAATCACAAATAAGGTGACCACCAATGAAGGACAAATTAGGGGTAAATGGAGAAAGAAGAAGAGGAAAATGAGGAAAAAAGAAAAGAAAGAAATGCCAAATCAAATTGCAAGAGCGAGAGAAAAAAGAAAAAAAAAGATAAATAATTGAACAAAAAAAATAAAATAAAATAAGAAAATAAAAAGGAGAAGGAAAGCCGAGACCAGTTTGGCTCAGTGGATAGAGCTTCGGCCTGTGGACTGAAAGGTCCCAGGTTCGATTCTGGTTGGGGGCATGTACCTTGCTTGTGGGCACATCTCTAGCATGGGGTGTGCAGGAGGCGGCTGATCGATGTGTCTCTCTCATAGATGTTTCTGACTTTCTATCCCTCTCCCTTCTTCTCTGTGAAAAATCAATAAAATATATTTTTAAAAAAAAAAGGAGAAGGAAAGAGGAAGAGAAAAAAGTCAGAGAGAAAAGAAAGCGCATAAGAGAGAAAGGGGGAACAACATATAGATGTCAGGAGACAACTCCAATAGAGTCATCACTACTCCCAATAAAGGCCAGCAACCAGTACCTAGAACTTAATGTAAACTGCAAATAGCAACTGGTATCGAGGGAGGTGAGGGAAAAGAGAGGTAGAAAACAAAGCAAGCAAAAAGCAAAATAAAACAAGTAGAATAAACTAAAAGAATCTCACAAAAAAAATTCAAAAAATCGATATAATCACTTTTTAGGCAATTAGCAACAAAAGGACATAGAGAAAAAACAACTTTTTGGCTAGTGAAGGAAAGAAGAGATAGGTTTGTGTGGACTTGTAGTAGAAGATTTGAAATTAGATATATAAATGGGGTGAAATTTTAACCAGGTAAAGAGAAAGAATAGGGAGAATCTAAAGTTGGAAAAGGGAAAGAGAACTAAGACAACAAAATGGGGAAAATTAGGAGGAAAGTGTTGGCATAAATGTAGAGTTGAGTTGGAGTAAGATTATGCTAAAGGAAAGATGAAAATAAAATGTAGAACTCTAATCCCGAAATAAAATAAATAGAAAACAAAATGACACTTGTTTTTTTCCAAAAAGGTAAAGTACTAATAGTAAATAATAATACTAGTTTAAAACAAAAATGTAATAATTAAAAAGGAAAAATCAATTGATGCAGAAAGAAAAAAAAATAGTCTTTTAATTAAAATATGTGAAAATGAAAAAGAAAAAAAAAGAAAAAGAAAAAAGGAAAAAGAAAAAAAGAAAAAAAAATTAGGATGGTCCTTCACTTCCACTATTATTCTGCTTGGCACTCCTGTTTCCCGGTAGGGTAGGTATTGCAGTTCCCTGTGTTCCCACCTTGTTCTTTTAATCTCTATTCTTTTGTGGTTATTCGAGAGTCAATTTGTGTGTCATCCACTGGGTGGCAGTGTTTCAGAATTGATGTCTGAGACAAAGCACAGGACCTCTCTAGGCTGTGCCCAGATCCTGCTACTCTGTGGTTCTCAAAGCCAGTTTGTGGGGGTTTTGCAGCCAGGACACTGTAATAACTCCCAGGCTGTCCTTCTGCCCCAGAAAAAAAAAAAGGGAGTCATTTTCCAGAGCTCTCCTCCGTCAACAGCTCAGAGGGTTTGCCTCCACACTTAGGGATGACGCCCTGACCACCTCTGGGGACCTCTTCAGAGGCAGCTTTCCCCCAGCCAGGCTCCCACAGCATGCGCGTCTCTGTTGTGCGGGGGAAAGGAGACCACCCTGACCCAGGCGAAATCTGACCCTTCCTCTAGCTGCGTGGATCTCCGAATCCACTGCCCGCGAGTCCGAGCTGCCTGGAAAGCTGGGCTCTGGGTCCCCGGCTGCTCGGTGGGTGCCTCCGTCAGCCGCAGCTTTCAGACCTCCCTCTTATCCCAGGCGCAGTCTGACCTTTCCGTGTGCTCTGTGGATCTCTGAGTCCGCCGCGTGTCTGTGCCGATTGGAGAGCGGAGTTCTGGGTCCCCGAGTCCCCTGCTGCTCGATGGGTGTGCAGCTGCCGGCTTCAGATGGCTGCAGACATCTACCTCCCTCTGAAAGATGTCGCGGTCTCCGCGTTCGCGCTGGTGGCTCAGGCGGACAAAAACCCCTTGGCAGTGGGGCTGCCCGGCCAGGAGAGCCCCGGCCAGCAGTTCCCCGCCTTCTCCTGGAGGATAACTGACTCTTAACTTGCCACCAAACACTCCCAGTGTGATTCTCAGCTGCTATCTCTCCTTCTGCCCAGCGACAAAGCTCCAGAAGCATCTGTCTACTCCGCCGCCATTTTCTCTCTCCCAGGTCACAATCTTTTGATAATAAGTCTAGTACCATTACAAAGACCCAATTTACTATTAAGATTTATCAGTAGCATGATGATTGCACCTACTTTTAATTTTAACTTATGACATAGCATTCCTGAAGGAGTAATACTATTAAGAAATTCAATGGGAAGAAATTTTTCCTTTCAGCATCATCCACTGAATCAATAGAATCATCACTTAAATAGGTGTGAAAATCTACATTGAGTATATCCAAAACTTCTTCACTTAATTTATGAATATGCTCATTTTTTGGACAAAGAACCAAACTCACAATCGGCAATGACAGATTGAAACACACACGTGTGATTGGTGCCAGCAAGAGCTATATATATATCACACATGTGCGAGTCAATGTTGATTTTTAAATTGCCAGTACGTGTCATATATACTGGCTGGTCAGATTTGTGGTCAGTCAGATGGTTGGTCACTTAGCCTCTTATATACATAGATCAGACTCCGTTTCAAATGGCCCCTAATTTGAGGAGCTATGCACAACTTCCAAGAATTTGTGACAAGCCAGAGAAACATAACTTTCCCCATTTTATCAGAAAGTCACATAAGAAAGTCCTATGGAATCCTTGGAAGATTAGACAAGCTGTTAAGATTCTGGAGCTAGATTAAAAAAAAAAATCACTAAAGATACAGACTGTTACAAGGTTGGGACAGAAATGTGGCTTGTTTTTCATTACAGCTGCACCAGGAATGAATCAGCTTGACAAGAAGCTGTGATGTTCTTTTCCCAAGACAGCAATTTAGTGCAGTTAAGATAAGCGTGCTGATAAGACCAAATGTGTGTGTGTACATGGACACACACATTCACACACAGCACACACTTGCTCTTCCTCAGCTCCAGCCCAATGAATCATCCCAGATGGACTTCCAGAAGAATCCAGACCTCTGTGTTGACATTGAAACATCCATCTTGCCGAGACCGGTTTGGCTTAGTGGATAGAGCATCAGCCTGGAGACTGAAAGGTCCCGAGTTCAATTCCGGTCAAGGGCATGTACCTTGGTTGCAGGCACATCCCCAGTAGGGGGCATGCAGGAGGCGGCTGATCTATATCTCTCTCTCATCGATGTTTCTAGCTCTCTATCCCTCTCCCTTCCTCTCTGTAAAAAATCAATAAAATATATTTTTTAAAAAAGAAACATCCATCTTACATAAAAACTGTTGTTTGAAATTTTAACCCTGCTATTTGGCTTCTGTAAATGCTTGTTTGCTTAAATAATAAGAAAAATAAGACTACTCCCACTTCAGAGAGGCCATTAAACCTTTCCTAGATGAAATTATTAGTGCTGGCATCAGTCCAAACCTTTGGTTGAGGTCTCAAGGCCCCAGCACAATAGGGGCTCTTTAAGAACTTGCAAAGTGGTGCCAGAAACACCCCATATTTGGGAGACAAAGAAGGTAAAAACATATAAATAGGAAAAATTTCTCCACGTTGGGGCCCAGAATTTGAGAACATTTTCCTCTGGACTGGCACGTAATAAATGTAACTCCATCTCTCTAAGTATTACTTGGTTCTTCTCCAGTGTTCTGTAACAGCATGAGTCCATGTAAAAAACTACTGAAAAATATTAGCACTAGACCCAGACTTCTGGGTAGCAAGCAGATCTGTAAGACAGGAAGTAAGAGGACACAAGAAATATCACCCATAGGTAGCCACACCTGGTATACCTTTCCCAGACTTCAGCTGATGTGAAGAAAGCTAGTTGAGCCCTAGCCAGTTTGCCTCAGTGGATAGAGCACCAGCCCATGGACTTAAGGGTCTCAGGTTCAATTCCAGTCAAGGGCATGCATCTCAGTTGCAGGTTCCCCAGCCCTTATTGAGGTGCATGCAGGAGGCAACTAATTGGCATGTCTCTCTCACATCAATGTTTCTGTCTTTCCCTTTTCCTTCCACTCTCTCTAAAAATCAATGGGAAAATAGCCTTGGATGAAGACTAACCAAAATATAAAAGAAAGCTAGTTGAAATCTGAGAGACCTGTGTGTAAATCTTGGCTCTGCCCTTCCAGCTTTGTGTCCTTGGGCAGAGTCACTGAGCCCAAGATTCCTAATATGTAAAAGGTTCTTACCTCAGAGTATTAAAAATGAGGTCCTCTAACAGACATATTTTTTTTAGCAGTGTCCCACCCCTGTAACTGAATATTCTACATTTATTAACTATTGCCTAGTTCTATTCCATCTTTGCCTTACTCCTCTCAGTGGCTTCATGAAGCTTAACTCCATAAATAACTTCTTTTTAGGTGATGCTTCTGCTTGTCCATCTCAGCTCAGTCTTTATACCAACTTATTGGTGAGTTTTCCAGGATAATGTCAGGAACCTTCCCTGTGGTTGCCAGTTTCCTCCAGAAAATGCAACAAATGTTTCAAACTGGCCTTCTGGCCAAAACTCAACACCCCTCTCATGTCTGAAATGCTCAGCTAGAAAACCTTCCCTGTCTGGGCTCAGCTTCATTCTCTCTTACAAGGCATACACTCCTAGGACACCAAAGGCTCACATTCTTTCTGCTAATGCACTTATTAGAGCTCTTCACTGCAATGCCAGAAGAGTGAAGAAAACCCTTGACAAGAAGGGTGGATACATTCATTTTCAGTGGCTGTGGGAACAAATGACTACAAACTCGGCAGCTTAAACCAACAGAAATGTACTAACAGTCCTAGAGGCTGGGGGTCCACAATCACTACGATTGGACTGATAAAGGTATTGGCAAAGCCATGACCCCTCTGGAGGCTCTAGGGAGGCTCCTTCCTTGCCTCTTCTAGCTCTGGTAGCTGCTAGTGTTCTTTGGCTTGTGGCTGCATCACTCCAGTCTTCAAGGTCAGCATCTTCCAATCTCTCTCTGCCTCCTGGGTCCTCCTGTGTGACTGTGTTCTCCCCTTGCCTCTCTTACAAAGACACTGTGGTTGCATTCAGGGCCCACCTGGATACTCATCTTCCTCTCACAAGGTCCTTAGCTTAACCACAGCTGCAGAGGCCCTTTCCCCAAATAAGGTCACATTTACAGGTTCCAGAAATTATGATCTGATATCTTTGGGGAACATCATTCCGCTTCATCGCACTACAGTGGGTCACATGAGGCACCGGGTGAGACAGGAAGTGCTGTCTATTAAACACCTGCTATGTGATGGATGCTTTCCTAAAAGCAGCTTGGAACGCTCAATATCCTAATTCCCATTTTATTGATGATGTCGGCATTTAAAAAACAACCACAATAAACAGGCTTAGAATAGTAGCAGCATTTGTTTTCTTCATTGTAGATGATATGGTAATTAATCAGCCTGACACAGAGCACTCGCTATTTCTTCTGTTTGCATCGCCTGTCCCCCAATTCCTGAAACTGTCTAACATGTTCTTGCCTTTCAAGTGTCAGTTCAACCAATCTCCAGAGGGGCCTTCCATACCCCCCAGGCTGGGGGAGGAGGGATAATATTTTGGGTTCCCAGATATCTGATTTGATTGTGCTCTCTAATCAGTGACTTGCTTTCTGTCCAGGACACCATGGCTCCTTTAAAGGCAGCGCCTCCCTCTGACCTTGCATGGTAAGTAGTAAATGTTTATAATTTATAAGGTGACCAGAATGAGGCTCAGAAAGTTCATATTATTTGTCTAAACTTGCACAATCAGAGGTTTTTTTCCATATTAAATGGATTCATTCCCCTTTCAGAAAATTGGAATAGTACAGTGAATTTCTCTTACTCCCACCTCCGGACCGTGTTAAGAGCATCACATCTAGTTTTTTAGGCCTCTTATTTAAATTTTGTTGTTGTTGACTTTGTGGGTTTTTGTTGTTGTTCTTTTGTTGATGCTTTTTTTAAAAAATTATGGTAAAATATACATAACATGAAATTTACCACTAAACCATTTTTCTAGGCCTCTTTTTATTATTTTAGATGTGCCTAAAGGTGTCCATAGATATATGGTATTTTCTGTGATTTTTTTTTACCTAATAGTATACTGACTTTACACTTAGATTGTATACTTTTATTTTTACTCAAAATATACCTTTGAGATCTCCCTTTCTAACAGATATAAATTCCTTGCTTTAGATAACTGTGCTTTATTCCATCCTATAAATATTCCATGCTGTTTATTCTTCTCCCAATTTATGAACTTCAAGGTTGATTTGAAATTTTTATTATAAAAAGAGCAGCTTTTCAGGAAGATTCCTATTTCACATAGACAAGTGCTTCTGCAAGGTGGGGAGTTAGAAGCCCTGCTAGCATTTGTTCCTAGGCCTGCCTGACCACCACAGCCAGCTTCTGGCTACAGTTCTAGCAAAGAATCGCAGCAGAGGGTGATAGACAACTGAGCAGTTCCACTTCTAAGGGCAGATGTGCGCAGAACCCCGAGAATAGAGAATCTGACAGGTCTAACAGAATCATTAAAGGGAGAATCAATTTCAGCTCATTCATCATCTCATTCACTAGGACTTCATTACTGGTCCTGCACAGGCCCTCCCTCTGCCTGTCCAGCTGTGTGACCCTGGACACATCCCCCTCTGCGCCTGTTTACCCCATTGCAAATGGAAGTTGTGGAATGAGATAATGACTGGGGCCCTGAAGACCCTCATATTGGAGGCTACTCAGGAAGCTCCCCCTACTTTGTTACTATAACCCCATTTCCCAGTCCTATCATGTTTTTCTTTACTTCCCACATACATTCTACAGAAGCCTTATTTACCCCATTGCTGCTTCCTGGGTCACCCCAGCTCAGTTTCCATCACTTCTTGCCTGGACTACAGTGATAGCTTCCACATTCTTCTTTTTATTTCTGCTGAAGCTACAGCTGCCTGATCTTTTAATTGCTTCTTTGCTTACAATCCTACAGTGTCTGCCCACTACTCTTAACATAAAGCCCCAGATCCTTGTGACTTGACCCTGCCTGTCTCCCAGTTTCAATCCCCGCTACTTTTGCCTCCCCTGGCCACTGGACCTTTGCACAAAACTGTTGTTTGGCTAGAATGCCTATAACACTTTAACTAGCTAATTCTTATTTACCTTCCACATATTATTTTAGAGTCACATCCACACAAAAGCCTTCGCAAGTCCCTTAATCAAATTTCACATTTAAAAAATATATTTTTTTATTTATTTCATAGAGGAAGGGAGAGGGAGAAAGAGACAGAAACACCAATATGAGAAAGAATCACTGATTGGCTGCCTCATGCACACCCCCACTGGGTCTGAGCTCAAAACCTGCGCCTGTGCCCCTGACCAGAATCGAACCTGGGACCCTTCAGTTCGCAGGCCGATGCTCCATCCACCGAGCCAAACCAACCTGGGCAAATTTCCCATTTTTCATAGTTGTTGTGTTTCCTTATTTTTTCCCAACAGATTGGAATCATACTTATCTGTGGAGTTACCTGATTAAAATCTCTGTCTCTAACTAAATTGTAAAGCAAGGGAAAAAGATATTCCCCAATGTAGCCACAGTGCTTTGCACATAGTCGATACTCAATAAACAATGGTGTAGCTCAGCCAGTATGGCTCAGTGATTGAGGTCACTGGTTTGATTCTTGGTCAGGGCACATGTTTGGGTTGCCAGCTCAATCCCCAGTAGAGGGTGTGCAGGAGGCAGCCAATCAATGATTCTCTCTTCTCTCTCATATTTGATGTCTCTCTCTCTCTCTCTCTCTCTCTCTCTCTCTCTCTCTCTCTCCCTCTCTCTCTCTCTCTCTCTCTGTAATCCATAAAAACATATATTTAAAAAAATAAACAAACAATGGTGCAGCAATGAATAAAAAGAAAGGTGAATACTGCTAGTGTCATTACATCTACTCCTGGGCAGCAGTAACAGGGACTGGGTCAGATTTGAGTTCCTCAGATCTTTAGTGATGTTATTGAAAGAGAGGTGGGTGAGAAAAGCAAGGAAAGGGACATGTTGATCAAAACACTTGTTAGGCCAATCATAATTCAACACATCTAATCTCTCTAAGCCTCAGTTTTCCTCTTTGCAAAGTAGGGACAATAGTTGTGACAATTAAATGAGGCACCTGTGTGCCAAAGTACTTAGCATTTAACTGACATGTAGAAAGTGCTCAGTGGATATTTCCCATGTATTCTCATAAGAGCAGCTCAGTCAATGACAGCTGATGTAAGAAGTGCTTTGATTAGCCCAGATTTGTGGATTCAAGAATTTAAATGCATAGTGTCCTTTGGGCCCTCATATCAGCTTACTTTGTCAAATTGCTCCTTAAAACCGAACACTCCTGATAGCCCCGGGCTTGAATTCACCACATTGTGCCCACGCTGCTCAGAGTGTGGTCCATGGGCCTGCAACACCCAAGAGCTCATAGAAATGCAGAATCTCAGGCCCAAGCCCAGACTTGCAGAACCAGAATCTGAAGTTTATACAAGATCCCTAGGCATTTTGAAGACTTGTTAAAAGTGTTAGCAGCACTGAGAGTGAGCCAGTCCAACACCCTTGCCATGGGGCCCAGATTGCTCATGTAATCTGCCTGAGGTCACACAGCTAATAAGGTCACAGATGAGGATGAATCCAGAGTCTGGGTGCTCCAACATTCCACTATGCTGATCCATGTCTGTGTGGTTCCTTGCTGGAGAGAATGGCAGGGGTCCTCATGTGGCTGACAGCCTTAAACTGGAAAGAAAGCAAGTGGGAAATGCACACGCAGAAAGCTGGGTGCTGTGCCAAGGGAAGGCACAGGTGAGAATGCCAGGGGAACCCAGCCACGGCCCAGGACTCACTGGCAGCAAAGATTTGCAGTGTAAAGAGGAGCAGATACAAAGGTGAGACAAAGCCTTCAGGAAAGGCCACGCAGCCACGGGACGGAGGTTTGGGGGAGATGGCTGAGTGGGGCAATAGGGAGTGAGGAAACATTAGCAATGGTCAGATTCAGAAGACCAGAGAGCCAGGTGCTACAAAGATAACAGGTCTTCCCTTCTGCTTCTGGAAATTGCTACCCCAGAACTCACACTACCCAGGCATTTCTGGAAGGATTTCTGGAACTTTCTCATGCATTCCCTTAAATGATCTTCATGATAACTCTAAGAGGTAGGCAGGGATCCCTTCTTTACAGATGAGCAAGGGGTGCTCAGAAAACCAGTGATCCAGCTTAACTCTGTGACAGGCTTTCGAATGAATGCACGGTACAATGCAGCTTTCCCTTCACATTGTATCACATTGATGAGTGGCTGCATCCTCATAAGGGATTTTTTTAAATGTTAACATATCTGTTTTCTCTACTTACCCTTATGAGAAGAGCTTGAAGAGGTACCTAGGTTTAATAATTGGAAACGGAGGCACAGAACAGATACATTGACTTGGCTAAAATTATCTAATTAAGTGGCAAAGCTTGGGAAACAGTAATGATAATAGTAACAACATTAGAGAGTGCCTATTACCAACAACATGATAAGCCAGGCACTTGGCTAGCATTCTCTCATTGAAGTCTTTGATCAAGCACAGAACTGGGTACCATCTTTGTGGAAGTTGTATACCTGGGCTGACTGAGTCCCTGGGGGATTGAAGTTTTAAGGAGAACCATGCTCAGAGTCCAGGTCCCAAGATAACAGTCTAGGATGACGAATGTGGCAGCCCCAAAAGCCAGCTCAGTCTCTCACTTCCCAAATAGAAACATGCCTTTAATTATATCAGTTTAACTCAGCATAAGGAGGGGTCTGGTGACAGATGATCCAAGCCTGCAAGCAGCAAGCCTTTTCAAACTGTGCTTCCATGCCCCCTTGTGCCCTTCATTCCATTTGTCACCTGGTTGGCAGCTGTCACCTCGTGATTGAGCTGAGCAGCTGACACCACGCATTTAGACAAAATCACCGGGTTTCCATGTTTTGATTTTCAAGCTTATTGATGTCTAAAAAAAAAAAAAGCAAGGATACCTAATCTCTGGGGATCAGAGTTTGAACCTGCTGAGCTGAGGAGAGAGAGAATTCACTATTGGCCACCTGCTGTGATGTGTCATCGCACAATAGCCCTGCTCCATGACGTTTTGGAGGGGACGTTTCATTAACTTGCAAGGTGTGACAAATGGTTACCAAGTTCCCAGCATGTGCCTGACACAAAGCATGAGCTCACAAAAAACGGAAGTCCATGTCAATATTGTTGTTATGAGCAACAATGTAAATCTGTGCAATAAATCCTTATTGCACAGCTGTAGCCTGACATAGCCAGTGTCTGGCACCTAATAGATGCTCATTAAATCCTGGTGGGATGAATCACTGAATGAGTAAATGAATGAAACCAAGGAGGTGGCTATGATTATTCCCATTTGTCGTGGCTGCTTGTCATTCTCTTTTTGGCCACCCAGCACTAAAAGCTCCTTCCTTCGCCTGGAGCATTTTCCTTACTTGATGAGGCAGAGCCCATCTCCCACTTAAAAGGAAAATGTCAAATCATTGGCTTTTGCAGGTCTCATTGACTTCCAGGCTCTGCCGAGGCATCGTGCCTGTCCCAGGGTGAAATGGGAGCTACAGGCACCAAGAAATAGGGCACAAGTGAAATTCATTTTGAAAAGTGGACAATGGCTGTGATGGCAGCTTCTACCACTATTCTGGATGTAAAGGACTGCTGAGCTAACAGCACCTCCAATGTGCGGGGTTGGTGCTGTAAACCATGCTTGCAGTGATGTTGGCAGATTTTGGGGAGTTGAATCTAATTCTTCGGTCCTCAGGGGGTGAGCTTCCTTATGACCCACAGACTTAGCTCCTGCTCCTGCAACCGAACTGACTTTGAACACAGGTGAAAGGAATGATGCTGAGTAAGTGAAATGACTTGCCCAAGACCACACAGCTGCTAAGGGACAAAGCCCATTTACAAGTTCAGGTCTGGAGATTCTAAAGCTCCAGCGCTTTGAGCTTCACTGGGCTTCTGAAAAGCAATGCATTCCAATTAAACCACCCAACTGCTGAGGAATAAAATCAAATCTCTGGGTGCAGAAGTCAATCGTCCTTTCCTTGATTGGTGCACATACACGCCACATCGTCACATGGACAAGTGGGCATGTGTGGGCCTATTGGGCACACCTCTCTGTGGATGCTTTGCACAGAGCCAGCCTCGCCATCTGGGCCTCTGAGTTCTGGTTAAAAGGAGAAATCCATTTGTTGAGCATTCATTAAAAGAACCTGTGAAACTCAGGCAGCATGGATTCAATGTTTAATTGGGTTCAAGTCAGATAATTATTCAGCTGCCCATAAAATTCATTTTAGCTTATTAAATGGAGCTTCCAAAATAGCACTGCGTGGGCACTTTGTCTAAAGGAAACGTGCTTTGGCCTGAAACCTGGGTCCTTTCTTGCCTAGTAGCCTAAGGACTTGAGCAAGTGACTCAACGTCTCTGGACCAGTTTCCTTGTCTTTAAATGGTGTGCTATTTATATCTGCCCCAAGGCAGTGTCAAGAATATAAATGAGATGTTTTTCTAAACTATAGCATGGCACAGAGAAGGTGCTCAATAAATGATATAGGGATGTAAGAAGGATTCCCTTAGGATAAATTCTCAGAAGTCAAATTACAGAGTGAAAGAGCATGGAATGATTTTAAGAATTCTTGATTTATGTTCCAACTTTTCACAGCCACTGGTAATTTATTTTTAAAAATTATAAAGGATTTTAACCAGGTTTTTGCCAATTGACTAGGGTCACCGAACAATTGCATGTCAGGAGATAAAAATCAGTATCACATGGCAGATAAACATGAGTGATTTGTGGACTGATAAAGGATCTACACACAGGTCACATTCAACCAGAGAGCTGGGCATAGGGCGATTGTCAAATCACTCTGCCCTCCATGGTAAGTGCAAAGAGTATCATTGTGCTCCTCTGGTTAGACCAATAACTTCCATTTGCAAGGGTTCTTGCAGGCTTGATTTAACATCTGCTCAGCACAGCAATGACTGAAGCTGAGGTCTGTGCACAGAGAAAGGGAGCCAAACACTCAAAACACAGGGTGCCATTAGGGAGAGAACATGCAGGTGGTGCGTTTGCCTTTGTTGAAATTCCCAGAGCGAAATGCTTTAGAGAAGCAACAAAAATAGAAACAGAAGAACGTGGGATGAATTCTACATTCACAGAAATCCTAGCTTTTTCTTCTAGGATGAAGAAGATGGCCATTCATCTGGCCATGGGAAGCTGGACACATGAAATGATCTACAATAGCAAGCCCTAGCCATTTGCTGATTTAGGAAGCTTGTCTTGCTTTACCTTGTGATCTGGGTCATGCATGAAAGTGTTGGAGGACTTCAGAGTCAGAAAGACCTGTGTTCAAAGTCTAGCTTTGTCCTTTAGCCTCTGTGTGTCCTGCTGTCCCAGATTAGTCAATTTCTTATTCTCAGATTCCTCACTTGGGTCCACTTCCTTCATTCCCAATGCATGTCTGTGGACAATGGAGGTTGTGACCCTTGCTTGGGGAGCTCTGAGAGCAATCCAAGAATCAGCCTCCTTCCTGTCCTCTGCCAAGTGTGATAATTGGGAGAAAACTGTTAAAGGTACCCAGACCTCAGCTAATCAGTATAAGTGAGAACAGTGGCCAAGTTACACTGCACTGGCGGCTTGCACGTGTATTATTCAAGGACCTGCAGGGGGTGTTGGTCAGCCTATGCTTTGGAGATATGAATAGTGCCCACTTGCTTGCTTTTGGTCCAAGTGAATAAAGAAGTGGAATGTACCTGGGCCACCTGTTAATCCCATCAAGAGCCAAAGTGCCTACCTAATGTAATTTGTTTGGCAGCCTCGCAGTGGGGGATGCCAAGATTCGACTAACATTAAGTGTATTAATGTCCCCCCTTGGAGGAAATGTTCACTTTTAACCAATGTTAAATTCTTCAGTCACAAGTTCTGGCCGGGAAATCTGTCCCCATTGTGGGGGAAAGGATCCAAGTGTTCAGCTGAGCAGCACCTCATGAATAATTTTCATTTCTTCTAAAAAAGAAAAACAACAGGATTTGGTGGCTGTTGGTGCTATCGGGGACTGCATAGCAAGGTTTTTCAAATCCATTGTTCTGAGTCTGCAGGGGGCACAGGGCTGGCCTGCAAGGATGGTGCTCTGTGATTTATGGCTGTGGACCGGACCCCTTCAAGCTCGCTTTGGAAATCAGACTGGTGGCAGGAGGAGATGGGAAAAGGATGATCTGACTCAAACTTCTAATTAATGTATGTTTTATTTATGCTTATGAGGCCTGAAATATTAATAGAAGTCAGTGAATGCATAATTGATATGCCCCATAGAAAATGTGCATTACAGTGTGGGGCAGGAAGCCCCAAATGTGCTCTGTCAACGATGTGAGACGGATCCTGTAGCTACTTGCAGCTTTGGAGTTCTTTATGCTGCTGGAAGTCCTGACATCTCTATGTACTCTGGCAGCTGATATCAGAAGGATGTTCTTTTTAGTATCTTGTGTGAGACTGAATACACCATTTTGCCATTTCTTTGGGGGAGGAGCTAGGGGCCAGGAGAGATCTTGTATTAATGGAGTCCCTGATATGTGACAGGCATTTTCCAATGTTCTCTTTTACAAACATGATGATACCAACTCTGTTAAAAATCCTATATTATTGATGGAGAACTAGGATGCAGAAAGGTAAAGTAATGAGCTTAAGGTCAATGAGTGAGGGACAAAGCTAGAGTTCAAAACCTATTCCTGCACACCACCGTGATCAATGTGGGGATCCATTATTTAATGCTAAAAATAGTGGCTGAGAATGTGTGGGTGTAAATCCTGGCCCATCATCTCCAAGAAATAGCTTGTAAGCAAGTCACCCACCTAATTTCTCTGTGACTTGGTTTCCTTACCTATAAAACTGGGATAATTATAGTATCTCCCAAATAGGATTATTATGGGATTGAGTGAGTAATCCTATATAATAAAAGCCTAACATGCAAATTGACCAAATGGAGGAAATACCAGTTGCTATGATGTGCACTGACCACCAAGGGGCAGACTATCAATGCAGAAACTGCCTCCAGCCTGCAGGCCCCAGGCCAGCCAAGGTGGGTGCCAGTAGGGGTCCCCCAATTACCCAACCAATCACCCTGCAGACAGAAGTGACCAGTGGAGGGGAAGGCCAGGGCTGGCTGGGGACAGGACTGGTCAGCAGGCTGCACCAGGCTGGCCAAGGCAAGTGCCAGCAGGCCTCCCCGACACATCACCCTGCTGGTCACTCCACAGGTCATCCCTGATCTCCAGCCATGCCTAGGGGCCCTACCCTTGCACAAATTTTGCACACCAGCTCTCCAGTATAAATATAAAGCCTTAGTGCCTGGTGCGTGATAACCCTGGTGCATGATAAACTTTAGGTTTTACTATTATTATGACTGGAGAGAGTGAGATATGGGTCAGAGAGATAATGAGAAACCAATGTTGTAAGAAACTAGGTTTTTACACTGAATGAATTGCAAGGTTATAAGTAAAGCAAAGATATTAAGAAAGCTATGACTTGACTTACGTTTTTTTCCCTTCTTTCTTAGTATTTAAAGTATTACATGTCTCCTTTTTCCCCCATCAACCTTCCTTGGCCACTCCCACCCCAGGACAAGCCCTCACTACCCCAGTGTCCATGTCCATTGGTTATGCTGATATGCATGCATACAACTCCTTTGGTTGATCTTTTACCACCCCCCCTACCTGCCTTTCTTCTGAGGTTTTATGGTCTGTTCAGTGTTTTTCTGTCTCTGGATCTACTTTTAATCATCAGTTTATGTTGTTCCTTATATTCCACAAATGAGTGAAATCATGTGTATTTTTCTTTCTCCAACTGGTTTATTTCACTTAGCATAATGCTTTCCAGGTCCATCCATGCTGTTTCAAATAGTAAAAGTTCCTTCTTTTTATAGCAGCATAGTATTCCATTGTGTAAATCTACCAAAGTTTTTTTTTTTTTTTATCCACTCATCTGCTTATGAGCCCTTAGGCTATTTCCAAATCTTAGCTATTGTAGATTGTGCTGCTGTGAACTTGTGAGTGCATATGTCCTTTCTTATTGATTTTTTTTTTTTTATTTCTTGGGATATATTCCTAGAAGTGAGATTACTGGCTCAAATGGGAATTCCATTTTTATCTTTTTGAGGGAACTCCATACCGTTTTCCACAGTGGCTGCATCAGTCTGCATTCTCACCAGCAGTGCACAAGGGTTCCTTTTTCTCCCATCCTTGCCAGCACTTGTCATTTGCTGATTTATTTATGACTAGAGGCCCATTGCAGGAAGATTCCTGCAATAAGGCTTCCTGCTAGGGTCTTTGCTGCCCCACCAGCTTCCCTCCCTTTTTCCCTGCCCCACCTGTTTCCCCTCCCACCTACTTCCCTTCCTTCTCCACCACCCCACTTGCTTGGTTCTCAAAGCTTCCTTCCCTTCTGCAGCACTTGGCTTCCTTCTACATTGTCTTCAGTTTTAGCTCTGCACCAGAATATGCAAATTAACTGCCATCTTGGTTGGGTTAATTTCCATACTTGCTCTGATTGGCTGGGGGCATGGCTGTGGGGGGCATGGTTTGTGAGTGTAGTGGAGGCATGGTCAATTTGCATATTACTCTTTTATTAGATAGGATAGCCATTCTGAGAGGTGCAAAATGGTACCTCATTGTTGTTTTAATTTCCATCTCTGAGATGATTAGTGACTTTGAGCATGTTTTCATATGTCTCTTGGCCTTCAGCATTGTCCTCCTTGGAAAAGTGTCTATTTAGGTTCTTTGCTCATTTTTTTATTGGATTGTTTATGTTCCTTTCGTTAAGTTGTTTGAGATCCTTATAAATTTTGGAGATTAAACCCTTATTGGAGATAACATTGGCAAAAGTTCTCCCATGCAGTGGGCTTTCTTATTGCTTTGTTGATGGTTTCTTTTGCTGTGCAGAAGCTTTTATTTTGATGTAGTCCCATTTGTTTATCTTCTCCTTAGATTCCATTGCCCTGGGAGCTGCATTGGTAAAGATATTGCTACAACATATGTCTGCTATTTTGCTGCCTATGGTTGACTTATGTTTTAAATGGTTCACTGAGGTTGTTGTGTTAAGAAGGGAGGAGCAAAGAAGGAAGCAGAAAGCTACTAGAGGCTTTATAGAATCCAGGTGAGGCATGATGGTGGGTGAGAACACAGTCAGCACAGAGGAAAATTGTTAAATTCTGGATATGCTTTTAAATTAGAGCTGACAGGCTTAGCTAATAGACAGATGTGGTACGACAGGGTTGCCATCTATGATGAGAATGAGGCGGTAGAACAGGGTTGCCATTAATGATGAGAATTAGGTGGTAGAACAGGAGTATGGTGGTTTAATTTGGGGCTCTTTGTATTTGAGATGCCTGTCTGACATTCTGAAGGAGATGCCAAGAAGGTAATTCTGTACAGAAGTTTAGAAAGGGCATATTGTCCAATTCTCTTCTTTTTGTTTCTAGTTGCAATTCATTCTCCCCTTATAAACATTCAGGAATGAAAGGGGAGAACATGAAAAAGGCACCAGCAGATTCATTCATTCATTAGGTCCTGCCCTATATTTTGGATGTGACTTTTGTAAAGAGTATTAAATGATGTCATATGACTCCCTGAAAATGTACTTAATGGAAAGGCAGAGGATGATGCTGAAGATGGTAATGATAAGAAAGAGAATAATAGTAATCTGTTCAAAGAGGGGGGAAGCAATCAAGAAAATATGGGAAAGAGAGAGAGAGAGGAAAAAGGAAGGAGGAAGACGACAAATACCATTTTTAGTTATTCAAGTGGCAAAGTGATGCTTTGTCTTTAAGGAAAATCCACCTCCTGGGACATTGGAATAGCAGTTAAGTAAATGTGTTGGGATTGTCTGTTTCTCAAAACCCCATTGATCAAGGATTGAACTCTAGCAGAGAGTTCTAGCAGAAATCCCAGAAGGCTCATTAGAATTGAATTTTTTCATCTGCCCATGGTTCTCTATAAGACCCCAAAATGCACAGATCCCTTAACAGGAGAGCATGGTGAGAAAAGAGGGAAGATGACCTCACCTCTATGGAACAGGTCCCAAGGGCTCAGCCATAAGCCTGGTGCAGAAGATGCATTATCTACTTAGCCATCATAAAAACCCTACAATATAGGGATCAACCTGTTCTTGCTATTGAAGAAAGTAAGGCTTTGAGGGTCTGAGTATCTTCCCTAAGGTCCTATCTAAGAAAAGGAAGCTTGTCACGACTTAACCTAGCTTCATACTATCTTGCACCATTCACACATGCTTCCTTATGTGAGGATTTCTTTAACACAGGTCTTATTTCTAAACAATGAAGCATGGGTGGAGAATTTAGATGGTCCTTCCCATATATGCATGTGAATCATATTTGTTCTTGAATGAAATGAAATTAAATGAAAAATTGAAGCAGATATAATTGTGATTAAAGTGACCTTTCTTATTTCACTTCTATATATTATTTATTACTAGAGGCCTGGTACATGAAATTAGTATACTCGGTGGGGGGAGAGTCCCTCAGCTCGGTCCTCTTGCAATCCAGGAGCCCCAGGGGATGTTTGACTGATGGCTTAGGCCTGCTCCCCGAATGGAACGGACCTAAGCCATCATTTAGACATCCTTTGCACTGCCGCAGAGGCCGGAGAGGCTCCCAACACTGCCACTGCACTGGCCAGCCATGAGCCTTGCTTCTGGTTGGGTGGTACTCTCCCTGTGGGAGTGTACTGACCATCAGGGGGCAGCTCCTGCCTTGAACATATGCCCCCTCGTGGTCAGTGCATGTCATAGTGACCAGTTGTTCTGACTGCTGTTTGGTCAATTTGCGTATTAGCCTTTTATTATATAGGACTAGAGGCCTGGTGCACAAAATTCATGCATGGGGAGTGGTATCCTTCAGCCCAAATGGGCAGTTGAACATCCCTTTCACAATCCAGGACTGCTGGCTCCAAACTGCTCTCCTGCCTGCCCTCCTGATTGCCCCTAACTGGTTCTGCCTGCCAATCTGATAACTCCCTAACCACTCCCCTGCAAGCCTGATTGATGCCTAATTGCTCCCCTGTCAACCTGTTTGCCCTAACTGCCCTCCCCTGTGGGCCTGGTCATACCTAACTTCCCTCCCCTGCAGGCCCGGTCACTCCCAATTTCCCTCCTCTGCAGGCCTGGTCACCCCTAACTTCCCTTCCCTGCAGAATTGATCACCCCCAACTGCCCTCCCTTGCAGGCCTGATCCCTGCCAGCTGCCCTTCCCTGCTGGCCATCTTGTAGTGGCCATCTTGTGTCCACATGGGGGCAGTCATCTTGTATGTTGGAGTGATGGTCAATCTGCATATTACTCTTTTATTAGATAGGATCGAGGCCTAGTGCATGGATGGGGGCCAGCTAGTTTGCCCTGAAGTATGTCCTGGATCAGGGTGGGTATTCCCTTGGGCCATGCAGTGACCTGGGTGAGGGGCCTGTGGTGGTTTGCAGGCTGGCCACACCTCTGAGCAATCCAAACTGAGGCCCTGGCAACTGGGATTTATTTATCTTCTACAATTGAAACTTTGTAGCCTGGAGTGGAGCCAAGCCTTTTGCTAGCACAGCCATTGGAACTTTGTTGCCTTAAGCAGAGGCCTCCACTGACCAGGCTTTGCAGAAAGCTTGGCTTCCTCCATAGTCAGGGCAACCCAAGTCTCTCTTCTGTTCTCTCTGTGGCCACAGCCATCTTAGTTGGGTTAATTTACATACTTGTTCTGATTGGCTGGTGGGTGTGGCTGGTGGGCAAGGCTTGTGGATGTAGCACAGTCAATTTGCATATTACTCTTTCATTAGATAGGATTATTATTAGCACAATTTGTATATTATGTGATAAAGTTACTATAGCCTAAGAGGGTGTGAACATTTCTTGATAATATTTTTAAGTCTATATATTGAAATAACTATAGATTCACAAGAAATAGAAAAAAGATAGGGATGTCCCAGGTACCCTTCACCCAGTTTTCCCAATAATAGCATAACTTGCTGTGCATAATCTTGTATAACTCTAGAGTAATGATTTTCAACCAATGTGCTGCAAGAATTTTTAAAACATGCAATACCTGACTATTTAATCAGGGGTGCTGACCTCTTTTCCCTTAGATTGTCAAATTAAAAAATGACAACATTCAACACAATAATAGCTTTCCAGTGCGAAGAAACAAAATTATACCTATTTTTTTTTGTCAATTGGTAAAAAATATAGTATATTTTCTGATGTGCTGCAGAATTTTAGTAATTAGTTTAGGTGTGCCATGATATGAAAAACATTGAAAATTGCTGCTCTGGAGCAATAACAGAACCAAGAAATTAACATTAATGTAATTTACATGGTCTTAGACTCTACAGCAGCAGTTCTCAACCTGTGGGTCACGACAGGGTCGCCTAAGACCATCGGAAAACACAGATATTTACATTACAATTCATAACAGAGCAAAATTACAGTTATAAAGTAGCAACAAAAATAATTTTATGGTTGGGGGTCACCACAACGTGAGGAACTGTATTAAAGGATTGTGGTATTAGAAAGGTTGAGAACCACTGCGTCTAACTACTATACTGTACTCCTGAGACAAATACAAAATAATATTGCATGTAAACTGTAATTTAAAGATAAAATTTTAAAGTGTTGCATGTGTCAATAGTTTATTCCTTTTTATTGCTGAGTAGTATTCCTTTGTATAGATGTACCATAATTTGTTTAACCATTCATTCAGTAAGGGACTTTTGGGTTGTTTTCAGTTTGAAACTAATATAAATAAAGTTTCTATGTACATTTGTGTACAGGTTTTTTTAAAGACATAAATTTTCATTTCTCCAAAACAATAATCTATGAGACTACTGCAGGGTTGCTTCATTTATAAGAGACTTCCCATGTGTTTTTCCAGAGGGGCTGTACCATTTAACATTCCACCAGTAATGTCTAAGTGGTCCAGATTCTCCCTGTCCTTGCCTGCATTTGTTGTTATCACTATTTTTTTTTATTGTAGCCATGTTGCTAGGTATGCAGTGAAATCCCATGATGGTTTTAATTTGCATTTTCCTGCTAGTTAATGATGACAATATCTTTTCATGTGCTTATTTGCCATCTGTGTATCTTTTTCAGTGAAATGTCTCTTAGTGTCTTTTGACCATTTTCTAATTGGATTGTTTGTTTCACGAATTCTTAATAAAAGTTTCTCCACTTAACATTCATTTTCAGAGACCAGATGTGCTAACTAAGAATTCTGATCAGATAGATGCTGCCTGCCTATGAAAATGGGTAAAGCGTATCATAAGCCTCCTTTGCAGAATTATCATGCTTCTCAGTGAAATGTAATTCAGCCTTTCCAACTCTTTCATATTCTATTTTAAACCAACAGCCCATTGTGTGTGTGCCTTAAAAATATCTGGTTGAGAAAAAATAATTGAAAACTTCAATGATCCAAGCTCTCTGTCAGCCAGCATCATGTGCTCAGTGGTCAGATCCCTGGAGACAGAGCAGTGAGCAACCCATCTGATGTCATCCTCTTCCATGCACCCCTGCCTGATGTGCCCTGAAAGACTCATACATCTCCTTTTTGGGGGGGAGGGGAGGATAAGTGTATTTTTTTTTTACATATTTCCAAGAATTGCAATTTATTATGGTCAAAAGCATAACCTCTGGAGTCAGAAAGCTTACTGTCAAACCCCAAGCCCCCTAC